>JARJDW010005566.1:0-34010 GCA_030264715.1 Adinopsis sp. GC000173 | reverse complement strand
TAATTCGATTCGGTGCAATCAATCACGACGATGGTGGTGGAGGTTTTTCGTGTGGGTGGCTGGGTGGCAATAAAATTGTCGTTTTGTGCCGATGCGATTATTAATTGACCTATATATACTATATAGATATGTGGGGCGGAAAGATAAGGCACGCTCCTTACTCGCATCGTTATATTATTATGTCACACTCGTTTCGAGTGCCACAAGAGTGAAGTATTGTCTGTTTTTCTATTAATTATACAGGGTGGTTCAGGCATGTTACATAATTGCTCCTCCATCTAGAAATTAAATTTAAGCAATACACGATGCAAAAGCGTGTATTTACTCAGATTTTGCAATATAAATGTCACGACTAATGATCCGAAAGCCTTAAAATTTCAAGTCTCAGTTAACCTGAAATCTTCTATGATCAGAGATTTTCATCTTCGAGTTAGAAGATTATAGTAACTTAAACCTTAGGAAGCTAGAAACCTTTTAAGATTTTAGTTCAATTCCTATGTGTTTCGACTTGTCTGATGTTGATGTAACTTTTCACATTATTTTTTCAGTTTTTAAGTCTATTGACGTAATTTTCAGGATAATGAACGGACAGAACACTAAAATAACATAAAATTATTGAATTTATGGGCCATACTGTATATACTGATTCAGTGAGCGTGATTTTGATGCGCCTTTCAGCATTTGTGCCTAAACTAACGAGAATGCATTAAATACTGTCGATTTACATAAATTCTGCAAACGTTGTACTGAACAATTTTAACTAACAGAATATTTAATATTTCAATATTACGTGAATATACACTGTATATTACAAAAAGTTTACAGATCTTAATTAATTTCTTGTATCAGTTTGTATGCACAAATTTGTTTTAAATTCTTGCGACTTTCAGCGTTTGTGCGTTAGCGTAACGAGAATGCATTAAAGCCGATTTTAATTTGCGTAAATAATGGAATATAATTTAACGTACCATACACATATATATACGTACAAGAAGAACGAAGAAGAGAGAAGTAGAGATTCAAGCCCTCTCTTCTCTTCTGAATGTAAAACATAATGAAAGAATTAAATATTAACTACCGGCATTTTAGCAAACGGTGGATTTCCACCAAAATGCGTTATTATTTAATTTATTACATGTACACATTATAGGTACATATACATACATTCCATACATAGACTTAATGCACATTAACACAAACACACACATACGTAAAATCTTTCAGTTTTGGTCCGTCCTAATTTTTACATTAATTAAGCGTGTGGTCTAATTTAAATTTTAGATTATACGAAAAGCGGTGCATAGTTAAAATGCCGTAAAGGATGCCACAACAATCATTATTATCATTTCACTACATACGTGTAGATAAAAAGCTTATTGTATGTTTCATTTTCAATTCCTGAAAAGTACAAAAAAACTGCAGTGAATTATAAAATCATTCTTAATTTACCATTTAAAGTTTCTATTTGCTTTTTGTTAGTAATGGTAGGAAATGCATATAAATGTGTCTCATTTTGTGTGGAAAGTATGATTTTTCATAAAAACACTTGTGCAACATGTATTATGAAATTCGCTGAAAGTACAATCTTGCAGTTTTCGTGGACAAAAAACTACATTATCTTATCAAATCATTTTCAATTTAGTATTTTACTGTTTTCAATAAGTTTCTATTTAATTTTGTAGAAATACACAGATAAATGTGTCGATTTAATTTTGATGTTCCTGAAAATCGTTAAATCACTATACATATAAACTTGCAAAATTTAAAAAAGCACTTTTATGACATGTCTAATAAAGTCACAGAAAGCACCATCTTGCAGTTTTCTTATATTGCAGTGTCTTATAAAGTTTTTGCTCAAAATTGTAGTATCACACAGAAAAGTGTCCATTTCCCAACGTTTTAATTTTGATGTTCCTGAAAATCTTTTATTTATATAAATATAATTTATCTTACATGCTGCAAGAATTCCTACATTTCTTTGTTTCTCATAGAATTTTCCACGTATATTATTTTATTCGTCCTCGCTGAAAATCGCTGGATTATTATTATGGTTTACGATTTTCAAGACAACTTTAACTGTATCATATAAAATACGGCGAATTTAATGTTCATCCTTGAGGGGCATTGTTATTTTCAACAAGATCTAAATTTTCAATTTTATTGTTTTGTGAAAATCGTATAAATTCAACGAAAAAAAACCCAGCAAACTTTAATTAGAACATGTCAAATTTGAGAGGACTTTGCAAGCTATGTAACATCGTTTACTTCTCACCAAATTGGCACACATATATTACATTATTATCTTTAGATTCATTGAAAAATTACATAAAAAACGTTTAAGTGTAATAAAATTTTGTTGAATTTTAGGTTTTACAAAGATTTTATCAAGTTTATGTTTTTTTTTTCAACAAGATTTGATTTTTCAGACGATCTTAATTTGATTTTGCATAAATTTAATGGAAAATTACATAAAAAACGTTTAAATTTAATAAAAACGCGCTGAATTTATTGATTTCATATAGCGAGATTTGAAACAATGTCACATTTGTTTGCTTCTCACTGAATTTTCACTTATTAATTGATTTTTTTAGATAATTTTGATAAAAATCGTAAAAACACAATTTGTCGCATTCATTTTTCTCTCACTGAACTTTTACCTTATTGTATTTATTCCATCATTCATTATTCAGTCACATAAACGCATCACGACAATAATTATTGTTATCATTAATAAAAGTTTAGTACCCACATTCTTATATGTTATATTTATTTCTATTTGATATATATGTATATCGATTGAATGGATTTAACTAATTCAATTTCGCAGCGTCATGCATGCACATTTGAATTCATCGTTGCCGCATAATGCGACCTAGCTAGCGTCGAAAATGCTGAAACTAAAAACGATTTTCTGTGTCTCTTTCTCTTCCAGTTCGGACAGGATCCCATCCAATTTAATCTAAAATACATTTATCCGCTCGCCAACCAACCAACCAACCAACCAAACAACCATCCAAAAAAAAGATAAATATATATATATATATATATATATAACAACACACCACCACACACTCACTACTGTGCGACGCGTCGAAACGACAGAGAGCAAGCGAGCGAGCGAGCGAATGTACGAAACGACGGTGTGTGTGGAGATTTGAGCGACATTTAACCTCAAAAAAAACACATATACAGAAAAATAGAGTAAAAGAGGGATAAAGCGCAACGTACACCTATATCGCTCTAATTGCAAATGGGAAATATTGACATAGGCATGTACGTGACACAAAAATACACAACAATAAACAACATCTACACAAAAATGTTGCTGATTTATGTAATAATACGGTACGACACTCATAGAGTATAAAAAACCAGAAATCTATATAGTGACTTTATGTTTCTATCACACGTTTGTTTTCATTACTATTTTTGCACTGCTATACAGGGTGGCGCATAAAAGTCGTTTATGTAAATCATTATCTAACAAAATTTGAAGTCCTTTACTGTATTAGAAAGAGTTTTAATGAGAAAATTTGTTTTTTTCTGCAATAGTCAAAAAACTTGAAATTTTCTCATTGATTTTTAGTAGATTTTTAACTGAAAAAAGTGAATTTCGCCCACTAGTGAAAGAAGTATTTTTTGTAGACTGAAAATAGTTACATATATTGGACATGTTTCCAGCGTGCATAAAATATTTTATTTTACTAGTGCGGGAAATGCATTTTTCAGCATTAAATAGTGAAAATTTCTATTATGAAAAGAAAAAGATATTTCACGCATTAGTGGAAAAATGTTTTCAGCGTGAACGAAATACGTTTTGACACTAGTGCGGGAAATATATTTTTTTCACGACAAAAAATCGACACCAATCTTGATTAATGTTTAAATTTTGGTTCAAGAATTTTTATTGATTGTACAAAATTTCGTGCACTTTATGCAAAAATAACTTTTTTTACATTTTTCTATGTAAGTTTTGCGACACCCAGTATATTATTCAATTAAATTGTAACTGAGAGCGCTTCTTCTCAATTTGTTTATTATCGCTTGAAAAACGCTTCGTCACGCAGCAGTTTTGAGTATATAGTAGGCAGCAGCAGGCAGCAACACAAAAGCAGGCATCCTCCGCGCCAACCCCTCACCAACAACCCCCACGCACAGCTGTGTAGTTTTCAGCAGCAAACGTTTACGATTTGTTTCTTTGATAATGAATTTTTTTTATTTATACGGGGTGATACATTAAACAAGGATTGATTATTATATAGAAGTATAATGTATCGTCTTGTTGATATTAATTTATTATTATGAATTTTATTGCATCAATCAATTTTATTATTATATTTATTTATGGTGCTGTATATTGGTGTATTAATGTTATTTTGTATTTTTTAGGTGAGTCAACTGCGCAATGAACTACTTGTTTGCGAGGTAAATATTTTTCCACTCTATCTACTTATGTTTAATTAATTAAAAGCGGCACGCATTTAAATATTGACATACAATGCTGCGGAATCAAATGCAATAATTCAAATCGCGTTCAACAAACAATCAATTTAAAATCTGACATTTATTACAATGTATAGTAAATATAAATTAAACCTGTACGCAGATGTTTTATGTGCAATTGACGGAAAAGTTTAACATTTTTTATTTTTCGTTTAAGTTGTCTCATAAAGTTGTAATTTACAATCGTTGCATAACTTCTAATAGAAACAAGTCTTGTCTGAAAATAAATATTTTTTTCAATTCAAATCTCAGATTTTGATTTTTCTGTTAATTTGGCTCTTGATATACCAGACGCTCAATCATCCGGCATGCTTTCATTTTGATACATATGGTGAAGTAAATTAAACATCAGTATAGTAGAAGTTAAAACGAATAAGCTACTTCACATTCACTAAATCGTCATTACATTGTATTTGCGACATTATATTATTTAATATGAACAATTTTTCATATTGTCACGTTTTTAGATAATAAAGTTGTAAGTTATACGCGTTGCACCGCTGCATAACTTGAAATAGAAACTTAAGTGCTAGTCTGAAGAAATTAAAGTTTCTATGTTTTATGGCCGAAATTAATTTTTTATGTCGCAATAAAAAATAAGAAATTGTAAATATTTTTTAAAATGTTTATTATATTGTACTTCCTGAATTCCTGATGGGCATGAATGAAAGGTACAAACGGATAGAAACATATTTCATTCGCAGTCAGTAATCCGCCATATTTTTCAATTTATCAAGTTTTCGTACCAAAGATACCGAGTTCTATTGACTACAGGTCTCATACCACAATCCAACATTCTCACAAATCTGACACATTCATTAATCCGACATATTTGCCAAAGAATAGTCGAATGGCAAACAAATTTTACACTTCAATTCGAAATACTCATTACATCGACTAGCTTAATAATCCGCCTAATTTTTTTGTTGTTGTTTAATACAATATGTTGAAAGTGCTTAATACTTTTTCGAGATGTCATGGTTTAGTGCTAGATAATAATAAATATGCTACAAAAAATGTCTTCTAGTATAGATTTGCCAAATACTAGCCGGATTCTAGAGACACAAATCAAATATGTAATTTTTTAACAATTAATCAACTATGTTGCTGTAACTATATAATGCAAACTTAACATTATGTTTGCTGGTTTAATTTCTATATACAAAGTTGCCAAGAGTGTAAGCGCACTCCATTTGTTACTACATTAGTTAACGAACTTTCAAGTTGTTTTCGCGTACACTTTTATTATTATTTTTTTATACATATAGGTATTTACAATAACAAATAAATCATCAAACTGATATCAGCGCGCTGATATTATTGTCTGGCCAAATTTTTATTAATGATTATCGTATATAAGAGGTTTGCTTTCAAACTTAAAATCGTTTGTGTAACTACATTTCTCGAAACTGATCTAATTGTTATCTTTAATCATTTGGTTACAAGTTTCACGGTAATTTAATGGCCATTAACTTTATTTGGTTTTTAATTGCTAAAGTAGTTGTTTTCGTACACACTTTTTTTGTCATCTACGAGGTTTGCATTTCAAGTAAGAATAATTTGCAAATAATAATAGTCATTTATATTTAATGAGCTTTTTATTTCCAATTATCATTTTCAATTATTACTAAAAGTAATGCTTCGTTCCACTATTTATGTCGATTTTGTAGATACATGACAAACATTGGAAAAAAAACTAACCTAGTATTTGTAATCGTTTTCTTCGTTTATGCTGTAAATATATTTTAAAAATCAAATGAATTTAAAACTTTTGTGAAACTAAAACCAGCATAAATATTAGTCACGTATTTGCATTAATTTTTAATGGAATTAGATTTTCAATACTGGTGAATTTTACGGGAGAACGTGTTTATTTAATGAACAAAAATTGCTTATTTACAGAGCAATCCTCGTATTTAAATTAATTTACTTAATTCCTAATAGTATGAACATAATTAAACTTGATAATAATCTAAAAAATGCCAATTTGACGCCCTCAAGCCTGATGACTTGTAGTACATGGTATTATTTTTCTTTGCTAATCCACACAATCGACGTGCGAATTCCACCGCACATAGACAATAAAACTTTATTAACTTGTTAAATTTATTACGCGACGGCGGTGGTTATATTATAACAAATCATCTAATTGTTAATTTAATCGACGCGCAATTATGATAAGCATTTTCGTTCGCTGCGGCGGCGTTTATCACCTCCACTTACATTTAATAACTATATAAACGAGTTTAATGCGCTGAACGCTCCGTGCTGCCGGCTTTTTTTTCGACAAGAAGATAATAGTTGCTAATAAAAACGATGGATGGTGTGAGCGAGCGGCTTGTCCTTCAGTCAACTTTTGGGTTCATTTATCAAATTAGCGAAAGATAACATTATATATATTATATCAGAAAATTGCGATAAAAAATATTAAGATATAGTACACATTTACAAAATCATATTACAGGTATAACCCGTTTAACGCTGATTTTTTCATTTTTGGGAATGATCAAGGTTGATGAAGGTGCAAAATAAGGTTATCTCAATTAGAATTACCTAACGCAACTTACACAATAATACGTTTATAGTAATTTTTAGTGCCCAATTTCTCTTTTAGCATCTTTACGTTGCTTAAACATTAAATTTTTTTTCCGATTTTTCTTTGATCTTTGGCATTTTCCATCAAATTTCTTAGCGATTGTTCAAAAATCGACAATTATTTCGTTCTTTTCATTTTTCGAACGATTTTGAAGAAAATCGTTAAATATTTTGATGGAAAACACCAAAATCAAAAAGAAATCAATGAAGAAATCGCCAAAATTTCCCACGCAAAGAAAAATTCATTAAAATTTTTAGGTTTAAGAGACAGGGTGAAGCTAAAAAAATAATTTGAAGCGAGGCACTAACAATATACTGATGAAAAAGATAATATCTAGTTGTTAATAATCGCCTCCAACCTTTTGCGTCGCGTTTATCAAATTAGCGAATAATAAAAATATTGTTTGTACGCGAAATCAGACAAGTGCGATGTGATAAAGAACATTACAATTTAGTATTTATTTACTATTTGATATCTTATCTATCAGCCGATGTATACCTCTACACACACACACATATACGCGCAAAATTAGCAAAATTCTCATCGTCATCGTCGTTTCGACGATGCGCAGCAGCAGCGACGCTTATTATCGATAATAATTGAATCGAAAATGTGTACCACCTCACACTAACATATATCTCACCGGCGACGTTTTCAACCTCAAAGTGCAATTAATTTAATTGCGCTTCGACGTTCATATTACGTACGTACAGGAACATACAATTCCCATTTCGTTTCATATTGTGCACGTTCGACGAATATTCCAACCGGATGGAAGCGTGAAAAATCGTCTCCTCCTGCTCATATATATAATTTTGCAATAATGTTTGCGCTCGAAGTGATTTAAACGCTCTCGTCGATACATTATTCATAACAATTTTCTTTCATTTACATTTTAAGTATCCCTATTAAACCGTAAATTTTGGACCGATTTTTTCTTTGCGTTCCAAATTTTTTGTACTTTTCGTAGCAAAAACTGAGTTTTGGAAAAGTTACCACCTTTGATGTGGTATACAAAATTTAGACTTTAGCAAAAATATGTTTGTTTTAGAATTAATTACTAGATAAGATGTCGTTGAGCTCTAAATCTCTAAATCGTTATATAATTTGTATGATAATTCAAAAGACAGACCTTGATATAGTTTGAAGTATCAATTTTATCAATTTTAGTACCCAATTGTCGTAAAATAGGCAGTCTGATATTTAGCTGATGAGAATTTGTGTAAATGTGGCCAAATTTGCCAACATATAAACTTTAGCGACTGTGACCTTTTAGTGGTTGCATAATTATGCTCGGTAATAATCTAAAAATGTTCATTTGATGTCCAAGCTCCGATAACTGTTTAACGCAATTTTCGGATAGGCCTTAATTTCTTTGATTTCAAATGTGGCTAATTAAACAATGAAGAATTGTAATATTTTTTTCACAATTTTAATATATATTGACCAACTCCCAATCTTGGCAATTGCATCAGTTTTAGCTTTTAGTAATTTTTGCTCGTTATACAGTCTGATACTTAGATGATGAGAGCTTGGTCTTATGGAAATTGCTCAAACTCAGATAATTGTTAACACAATTTTCGTATAGACACGTTTTTGATTTCTAATATGACTAACTATACAATGAAAAATTTTAGTAACTTTTTCAAAACTTTAATAAAAATTGCCCCAATTTTATCAACTGCCTGAGTTTTATAGTTCAGTAATTTTCACTAATTAGGCAATGTGATATTTCCTCGATGCGAATTTGTAAATGTGACCAAAGTTGCCCCCGCATACTATATAAACGTTAACGATTGTGACCTTTTGATGGTCGCATAATTATAGCAATTTTTGTTTACCCTTTTACATATAATGAAAACTGTTAGCTAACAACATCCGGACTACAGAATTAATATCGCCGCTTTTTTACGTACTTATACAGGGTGGTCCATTTAACCTGAGACAGGCGAATAACTTTGAAACAGTGCATTTTAGAAGAAAGTGTTACAATAAAAGTTGGCTAAAATGAAGGGGGAAATTTAATGGTACTAATCACTTTTGACCATAACCGCAGCTTCATGGTTATTTTGACATCAACTTTGTTTTTTCAAATGGAAACCAAAATTTTTTTGTTCAGAATCCCAATCAACGTAAAAAATGGGGAAACTTTCATCAAAATTGTTTTTTAATCTGATTGCAATTTTGAAAAAAATTTATCAAAATCAAATTTCTAAAATCATTGGACCAAAATGGGATTAGTACCATTGAATTCCATTTTTATTTTAGCCAACTTTTCTTCGAAACATTTTCTCCTAAAATGCACTGTTTCAAAGTTATTCGCCTGTCTCAAGTTAAATGTACCGCCCTGTATACGTATACCGACCGTATCAAACGAGAAATATAATTAAATATGATTATTTTAATGGCACGCACCAAAAAAAGTAACTCTTTATCGATTCGTTTACGTTCCCGCGCGCTCGCGCTGATTACAGTAATGCCGAGAAATCCCCTTCAATAATTCCGAAAAAATTACATAGCATTTCACATAACCGAACGGTGGAAACGCGCTGTTAAACATAACAATCAGCAAACCGCACAACACACCTACGATTTCAGGTAATTATGCATGGCATATAGCCTCAAAATTAACATAAGCAAATGCTGTTATTATTTGCATTTAAAGTGTTTATATAGTTTTTTAATAAGATTATTAATAATAGTATTTCTATACGGGAAATGAACAAGTTGGGAAATAATTCTTTAAACTAATTATGTGAGCAATTATGCAGTTGAATCATGCAAATTGCTAGAGCGCATAGAGAAATGCAAGCGGCAAGTTTTTTTATATAGCTTTTTAATGCGCTTTAATCCAGACTGGTTTTATCGCTTATCGTTATGTTTTGCGATTCATGGCTAATAATTTTTAAATTTATTTTTGGTAAAAATCTTATTCGAGGATCCTGCTAGAAATTTCGTAAACCGATTCTGAATCTTCCTTATTGTCATTAATTTGGGGAAAGGTTATGTAATGGCGACCGCCGGGTAATACCGCAACCTGGTCTATCATCATCATCAGGTCTAACGAAGACATACCGGTCGTGATAATTTTTTTATTATTACTCCAGTGGTCAAAACATGCTTTTCAATTAATCATCAAAATATGCTCTAAAAACTAATTTAAGATTACGATAAAACTTTTCATCGAATGTTTTATAGACCTAAAGATTCTCTCCAAATAATTATGCACTGCGCTATTGATACAGATAATTACATAGACAAAATCTTCCGTGGAATCGCAAAAATTGAGCCGGGCATATCGCGCATCGTTTTATAATTAAAATATTTTAAGGCTATTTGAGAAATCGATGCATCGTTTTTCCAACGAATTATTAAATTCTCATAGATATAAATATGACTCATTTATTGTATAAAAATTATGCATCGTTTGAAGATATTGCTGTAATTTCTCTACTACTGATGCAGATAATCACCCACCAAACGACAAGATCGCAAGACTTGAGTCTGGTGTACGAATAGAAAAAAAAACGCGTTCGACATTTAATCAGCGCATCGTATTTTAATTAGAAAATTTTAAGGCCATTCGGAAAAATCGATGCGTCCGTCCATTTCAGCCGGCAGCGCGCAATAAAATATTCATGCCAACTTTACAAATCAAAAGCTAATCATAATCAAGCCGGCATTAATTAATCAAAACGCATTTTAAGCGTATTAACATTAACGATTCGTTAAGCGGAATATAATTTTCTTTCTTCTCTTGTTTTGTTTTTCTTGTTGGCTAAATATAGTATTCGATCTGATAGTCCTTACATATCTATATATGTATTTACATGTTCGATTAAATACGCGCATTAAAAATAGAAATTAGATGGAACGCGCGACGCAGTCCCGCCAACTAAAATAATAATATATAATTATGCGTCTGTCATCTGTGTGTATGAAACATGGGAATTATCGATTTTAAAATTGTAACATGCGCCAAACAAGCGATGATGAAATGTATAATCACATTTAGTGGATAAATAAAACAAGAAACGGAAATATAATTGAAAATGAATCGGCAGAAATTGATGTTTGCTGTAATTTACATCATTGAAAATTTGTTTGTTTTTGTATATGTATTATAGTATATTTTTATTTTGCTGAAAATTTGCCAAGGGCCAACGAAAGTTTATAGTTTACCACACAAGACGAGTTAAATAATCGCCGTTGGGCGTAGGTTAGAAAGCGGCTAATCGAAAAATCGCCGGTGCGAGGTAAAATCGATAAGTAAATGTTTAGGCCGACTAGAAAATAATGTAAATAAGATATATTTCTGCAGTCTGTCATCTTAATTGCTGCTGGCATATTACAGAGTCATTGTCCAATTATTATTGCCAAATCCACAGAATCACAGAAGAAGAATTTGAATCAAATTTTGAGTTTTTTTAAATTATATATCATAACTTATTAATGTTGGCCTCAGATACTAAAGAATCGGAGAATTTTCGGTAAAGAAAAGTTGCAAGAACATTTCCTAAATGTTTTCCAAGTCAGGTTTTATAAGGTTGATTAAATTTTGTTTTTTTTTTCGTTTTTACCATTCGATCTTTATTTTGCAAAACGTTAAAGATTTTCAATAAACATTCCAGTGGAGTTCAAAACTTATATTTAGTCATTTATTATCAAAAATTGGAATAAGCTGCCTTTAGAGGTATTATAAAATGTATATATTGGAACCTAAAATGCTATAAACCTAAGACTTTTTTTAGTAATTTATCGCTAAGAAAGTATGAGGTAGAGATTGAGCAGTCGATGTAATAAAGAAAACTAATAACGTCAGAGTAAATAATTGAATTTTCCATTCAAGCGTTTTGGAATGCATCTATATGTTACGTAAACGAAATCTTACAAAATGTGTATACAATATGAATTGCGTCACATTTCAACGAATGCTAAATTTACAATATTACTACTTTGTTTTTAGTCAAAGTTTCAATTAATAACCAGACACAAATAATTACATTAGAAAACGAATACTAAATTTTCATCTATTATTACACAAATTTTTAATGAATAACCGGACACACAAATAATTAAAAATACATAAACATGTAATAAATTTTGATGTTAGTTGCATATTAGTACCACCACTAAACTGCTAAAGTTTATATAAAAGTTGTTCGACGGTATGAAATAGTTGATGCATTAATTCATTATACAGGATGTACATATAGTTAATAATCTAAACATACACAAATAAACTTTGTTATATGTACATGTTGTTGGATAATTGGCCTCTTTGGAGGATTTTATTGCATTTTTATTGCCATCAAAGATAAAATATATAAAAGTTGATTTCGCTAGTTTTGATGATTCTTTTTGTCGTTTGCGAGATTACGTTCATTCGAAGAATTATGCTGGTATAAATAAAATGTCTATATTGAAAGGAAACGTATTATTGAGAAATTACTGATTATCGTGTTGTAATGATGTAATGAGATTGTAAACACAAAATTTCTGATCTTTTGGTGCCCAATCTACTATTTTTGGTAATCATCAAGGTTGGTGAAGTTGAAAAATAAGGTTATCTCAATTACAATTACCTAACGCAACTTGCACAATAAGAAGTCTTATAGTAATTTTTAGTTCCTAACTTGATTTTTAGTATCTCCACGTTGCTTAAACATTAAATTTTGCATGGATTTTCTTTGCGGTTTCTTTTCCATCAAAGCATTTACAGATTTCAATCGAAATTATTCGGAATACGAAAAAAACCCAGTTCTTCTCGATTTTCGAGTAATAGTGATGTAGCTCGATAGATAAATTCATGGAAAATGTCAAAAATCAAAGAAAAAAGAACGTCTAACTTTTTAGTCGCAGTTGAACTACTTTATCCTTTTTGACAAAGTAACTCGATAAAAAATTTATGTCGTATTTAAATTTTTATCGTTTCGATTAGTTATTGTTGTTTTGTGACATATGTGTTTGCAAACAAATATTTTTAACATCCAAATTAAAACCGTTTTTGTTACAATTCTTGCAAATAATCAAAATTCGCTACAACTTTGTTATTTTGTGTAATTACACTAAGTGTGAGAGACTTGACTTTTATCGCATTTTTATTGCCATCAAAGATAAAATTAGAGACTGGCTCTTTATTAAATTACGTGAAGCATACGCGGATTTTGCTATTGATAGTATTGATGACTCTTCCCTATACAATCAACGTATTACGTGTATTTGAAAAACGCTGATTATTATGTCTCGTAAGGATGCAATTAAACCAGATTATGTTATACAACTGTTTGTTTGCACATTCTCGAAGCAGATTTAATATCTACAAGATCGTTGCTATAGTGCTACGAGCATAGTTTACTTTTGCATATACATACAAAAAAATGTTCATAATTTACTTTCATGTATGTTATACAGCTAGCTACTACTCGAGTGAACGTTAAACAAAGTTTGACTGCATGCGAGAAGCATAAAAAAGAAATGAAACAATGCCAACGTGTATGGTACTTAAAGCATAACCTCAAAGTTTATATTGTCTTGAAAGTTCATAGCTTATAACTTTAGCACACAGGCATAACGTTAATTCATTAATGCTACTTAACAGAGTTTCACTTTTGTGTATGTGTGTGTATGTGTGGAAAACTCAATTAAAGTAATGTTTTCATGATAGCGTTATTTTGATCAACTAAATACAAATATGTAGTGGACCCATAGGAATACGATTAAATATTAAATAGTAGATAAGATAAGTACTATTTTTAGTATCACTGCGTTTCTTAAATATTGAAATTTGGGATGGGTTCTTCTTGACATGGCGAAATTTTTATGATTTTTTTCAAATTTTTTATCGAGTTTCATCATAATTGTTTAAAAAACATGGAAAGACTTAGAAAGTAAGTTGGTCACTGTACATTTAACATTTTGATTCGCTATATCTACTTTTTAGCACGCATATTCGCAAAAGTCGCATTTTTAATTAGTGCCATAATTTTACTACCGACACAAGCACTAAAAATGATTGTTAAACAACTTCTTAAAAACTCATTTCACTAAAAAAAGCGACACGATGCATTCATAGCAAAATATACACGAATAAAATTTTAATAAAAAAAAGTGGATGGAAAAATATCATGCGTGTAGTAGGTATATACCGTTTATCGATGCAAAAACTTGGAGCGCGTTCCGCTAACTTTAAGATTTATGTGACAAATATTCAAAAATTCGCCCAAGCCATAGCTAGATCAATCTTCGATACATACTTTATTATTGCATAAATATTTGACGCACTCCTTAAAAAATCGTTACTCAAGGGTGGCATATATACGACAAAAAAAAAACAAAAAATAAAAAATATCACAAAAAATATATGTCTATACGCAAAAGAAGAAAAAAAAAACAAAAAGGTACGTGATTATAGACATATATATATATAGGATATACAGCGCCACATAGACGTTTTATAGTTATGTGAACGGATGGAATTTGGGTCAAATATATAAAGCTCTACATGTAGCATACGCATTTCTCTCTATTCTCTTCCCCTCTTCATCTTCCACCCCACACAGCCCCCGTTTTATTTTTTAACGTAGATTTATTATTAATGTTATTAACATTTATCTATCGATTAGGAAAATATAAATCAATTATTTATATGGAGGAGAGGTATATGCGTACGCTCGATTGTCTCCTGGACGAACAACACAACGTTCGCTCGCTCGTTCGCTGAAATATGATGAGTGTAGTCATGTATATATTTTTTAAATAAATAAATTTGAATTTAGTAATGTTCATTTTATGTATAAGGTATCATTGCTTGTTTTATAAATAGCTTAATTGGTAAAACTGCTGAAAGACATTGAAAATACTCCCAAAATCAGTTCTGTAATAAAATAATTATTAGTTTCAATAATTTTTAGTTTAAAAATCATGCTTTTAATAAAATAAAAGCAGTAATTTATATAATGAGTGCAAAAGATGGCTGTTTATGGCACAAGGAGGTAATAAATAGTGCAAAACAGAAGCAATATTTAAATTCGTAATTATTGCAATAACATTCGTCAGCAAACGTTTCACGGACAACTTAATTGAGAATACCGCTGAAGGATACTGAAAATATTCCGAAAATCATAAATTAGATATTAATTTTATTAATAAAAATAGTTACTTATCTATCAAGTGCATAATGTTGTCGTTTATAACGCACTTTTCACAGAAGCTAAGAAATAATATTAAAATCATTTAAATAACTTTCCCGAAATGCGACAGATTTAGTTCCAACTGACACTTTTTAATGAAATTTCTAATTTAATTACTTTTAAAACAATTGGACATCGTTTGCGACCACAAAATTGCAATCACACTAACTTTTTCTCATATAGCGAATTGATTTGTGGTTGAATCAAACTTATACCTAACTATTACTATAAAATTAAATATTTACAAGTTTGAAAATTTCCTAATATCTCGTGAAACTAATTAAGCAATTTTGACGAAATTTCATATTTACTTAAACCGCCTGATTCCACATTGTACGATTTAATCAAATTAATGTTGTTAAATATTAATTTGCGAGCAATGGAATTGCTGAGCAGCAGTGTCGGATGATTTCTAATGTACCCACCTACAGCACAAACTTCACAGACAGCCAAGAATTTCATTAAAAGAAATTTCTTGTTTCGGAATATTTAGATGAATTTAATGTCAAAGTTAATTAAATGTTCAAATCTTTGGAATCTTATTGGAAAATTAAGATATGGATAACAAATTATCAACAATTTTTATAGTTTGTAGAATATTAATTATTTTGAGTATAGTTTTCTTGATGTTTTACTCAAGTTTTGTAAAAAAATCTCTGAATTAATAAAATATAGATAAATAGTAAACAATTTTTGATAAAATTAATATTTTACGATAAAATGTCTGAAAATTGTTTAAAAAAAAATAACTTATAAATAATAATCACCAACTTCTCTGTTGCATGAAATTTTACTTATATTCAGCAATTTATTTGCCAACTTTGACGATAAAAATTCCTTACAAAATTAAGATATAAATAATAATCAACAATTTTTATGCTCTATGAAATGTTGCTTATTTTCAGCAATTTGTTGATGGTCGACTTTACTTTTCCATCGATCGTATCTCAGTGAAAGCGCGTCTCTCTCTCTCTCTCTCTCTCTCTATACTTGGTTAGATTTTCAACAAAAAACTCTCAATTAACATTTCGTTGCAAATGCTTTCAAAGAAATTGCAATCGTCTTAAAGACTCGCTAAATTAGAAACTTCAATATTAAGTCGACAGTCGTGTCACAAAAACGAAATAAAAAATCAATGCTTTATAAAAAAATTTGTTGATGTTTTAAGTGTTTTTAAGACTTCTAACAAGAAATCTCTTAATTAACATTTTGTTATTGCAATCCTGTTAAAATTTAAATTAAAGGTTAAAGCTTTTTAGAATTTCAATTAATTTCAACGTCAAATAGACAAAAAAAAATAGTTAAAAAATGTTTTCTAGCTGTGACGTCAGAGGTAGACCTATAATATACGATTAATCGCCTATTTGGACCACTTAAAATAGTAGTAGAAAGCTATAAATTGGCTCGATTACTGTTATTAGACATCCCTACGAGATGCCATGCTTAGATTTGCAAATATCGAAAAAAAGTTGAAAAAAATTTTTTCGAGCGCAAGATCGGCAAAGGGTTAACAAAATATGTTTTTAGATCAGTTCTAATCATCGTAGCAAGCTGAAAATTTGTGAATATACTACTATTAGGCAATACTACGATATGCAATTTTTAAATTGGCGAAAATCGAAAAAAAGTTGAAAAAAAATTTTTCGAGCGAAAAAACGGCCTTACGATTTTGCCAAAAATCGATGGATCATCGATTTCGTTCAAATTTTGTATAAAGGAGCATTTCGCCATTCTAAAACGATTGGCGTAATCAGTTGCTCGAAATTTCTCATAGGAAAAAGGTTATGAGGCATTTTATGGTGAAAATTCATGTTTTTCACGATTTTTCCCCACCCCTTTTTATTTGTTTGCGTTTTCAACCGCGCTATTCGATGGAAAATTTAATTTTACATAGGAAACAACTCTTACATTAATATTTTCATTCATTTACAGTGGTAAAAAAATAAAAACATTCAAAAAATAAGCATTATACTATTATATTATTATTATTTGTCAGAAATAATAAAAAAAACTATGCAATGCATCCAAATTTATTTAATTTGTCACCTGAAAAATTAAAATATATCGAATATTTAACCATAAATGAAAATTTGTTTAGTTGCAGCAATTATAGTCAATGTTTTACATTACTTTTTTAGTTTTTAACAAAATCTCTCTATTAACATTTTGTTATCGCAAGATATATATTCTTTAAAGGTTAAAGGTGATGCCCATCATCCATCACAATGCGCATATTTCATAGATTATACATTTGTCCAAAATATAATGAAAAATTATGCACAATTCGCCCGTGGACATAGACGCGTGCAATGCAAAACCGCTTTTAATTACGAAATTGCAGCGAGCGCGGCGCCGCATATGAATATGTATGAGGCGTCGACAAGAAGCAAACAATACGAGAACGCGAGTGCAACTGTACATAGTAGCAGCAACAAAAAACAGCCAAACACACACATTCGACAAAAACACTAATGCGCTTCCACTACAATAACAACGCTAAACATCAAATACTCGAGAGAGAAAAGGAAAAAAAAGCACACACATGCATGTACTATATACACAGACATCCGAAATCGCATTGCGATCGTGCGGATAAACCGTCAGCGCAGCGGATATGTGTGACGCAGCACGAAAAAAAAACTCGTGTCGCGTAAAAATGTGCCGAACGCGCATTTTCATACTACACATATGTGTATGTGAGTGTAGTGTGATGTTGCTTCATTGTTTTATGCAAATTTTAACGATGTGGTTATTTTGCCGCTTACACTATGTTTGTCGGCGGTGAAATTATCCAATTTTCGTTTAATGGAAGCGGTTTTTCAGTATATGTATAGTAGCTTGCGGCAGAGGTGGATAATTCGATGCAAATTCGAAGCCTGCGTATATAATTGTTGATTGTTTATTGTTTGAATGCACTTTAGTATTAATTGACGCGTCAAGTGTGTAACTACAGGAAATTTTCTAGTAATCAACCACAAAATTGTCTTGAAAATGAGTAAATTAACAGAAATAATAGGCATAATTGTTCGATTTCAAGCAAATTTCTTCAATTTTAGTTGAATGGAAACGGTTTTTCAGTAAATAGCAGCTTGCGGTAGAGGTGGATGATTCGATGTAAATTCGAAGCCTGCGTATATAATTGTTGATTGTTTATTGTTTGATTGCATTTTAGTATTAATTAATTAATTAATTAATTAATTAATTAATTAATTACTTAATTGATTGTGACCAAGACAATATTGTGGTTTAAAACCACAATATTGTCTTGGAACTAAATAACCTTAACAGAAATAGCCATAAAAAAAGTTAATAGTTACTTGTATATGAATTAAAAATCTTAGTACCCATAGAAATTGTATAATATTGAAGCATTACTGAAGGATGTACGGTAAAAAGTCAAATTTTACTAAAAATTGCTAAAAGTTCTCTTAAAACTCAGTAAAATCGACATAATTTTGATGTAACTTCAATTTTCAATCTCATTCAAACAAATTTAATTGCCAAACTTGCAAAAATGCCGAAAACTGTACTAAAAATTTATATTATTCCATAAAATATCTCTAAATAATGATTTTTCACTTGAAATTGTTTTACATTTTTCTTGAAAATTGAAATTCCTCTGCTAAAACTTAAATATTTTTATTTGCAAATTTACTACTTCCACACATTTTTGTACAAAAAAGCAATATGTTGAGATTTTAATACAAAAGTTTGAATTTTTTATTCTGAAAGCCATCGAAAATTGTTAGTTTGCAATAAATCAAACTTATCTTAAATCGAAAACAAATAAATGTATAGTGATAACGTTTATTTTGCGCCTCTATTTATTTATATATTATATAAAAAAATATCATCATGCTGAAATAAATACAAACAGCCAATTTTCGGCCGGACGCAATAATGTTGCTATCCGCACACACGTACACATTCGTCCAATAAATCACGATTTGATATTTCGCACAATACATTTACGAGGTCCGTTCGGCTATTATATCACAATCCCAGCATTTCGTTCTCGTACAAGTAGGTGAATCCATCGCGAATGCGCTCCAAAAAGAGCGACTCGTGCGTCGACACAAAATCGAAGCCGATGAAGACGGAGAGCGGATTGTGGTGGCGCTCCAATTCGGCCCGTTCGGATACCATCATCTTGTTGACGAACAGGCCGAAGAGAAAGCCGTACGCGGCGTATTTGCACCACATCTCTCGTACCTCCATGTATGTTGGTATGCTCGCAGCATCGACGTTTAGACGTTTGCAATGTGCGCCAAAGCTGCCGTAATAGGTGATTAAATAATTCTCTATGTTTTCGAAATTTTTGGCTAAGCATCCGCTGGTGAACATGAAGTAGGAGAGATCTATGATTGGACAGCCTTCGTGCATGATTTGAAAGTCGAGGAAACGCATACCCGTTAATCTATTATCCTAAAAAAAAAACGTTTTCCATAAAATATTAAACATATTGCCATAATTATAGATTTTTATTTGTACGACAAAACAATAATTTCAATCAAAAAATCGATAAAATATCTCTGTAATTAATTATTTGAATATGACCTGTTGCCTCGCTTTACTTAAGTTAACAAAATATACCATCAGTTGCTTTCATCTGAACAAAGGCAACTGAAATTTCGATTCAAATTTTTGTCAAAAAATTGCTAAGATATCTCTATTGATAATTATTTATACGCGGGCTCTTGCCTAGTTTAGCCTACCTACAAAGTTATTGACATACCATCAATTTATTTCATAAAACTATGACTGAATTGAAAAAATTCAATTGTTTCTTAGGCTATTTTAAGATGTATGGGTATACCATGATTTTTCACTTACCGCATTATACTTGAACATATAATTATGCGTCCAACAATCACCATGCACTAGCACTCTAAACCGTTCATCGTCTATCATCGTCTCTAAAAATTGCTCCCGATTGGCAATAAACGCCAACAATGCCTTAGCGATTTCGGGCTTATCATCGAATGCACGCACCGCCTTCTCCGCCGGCGATTCAAACACACGATACTTCGGATCAATATTGCGCGACACATTCAGCATCACCTCACTTTCGTGCGGTGGTCCCATTATACCGCCTAGCGTTTTGTAAGTGTCCGGATCGCGTTGCCGCATCGCGTACGATATCGCATGAAAGCGACCGTACTGCGACATGACCAAGGAGATGTGATCGAAGTCGAGCGGACGGCGCAGCTCGGGCCATACGCGAAATCCGGCCGCGACGAGGTCTTCGAGAACGATCAATTCGCCGTCGGCGTGATAGCATTTCGGCACGGCATTGTCGAAGCAGGGCGATTTTCCGCTTAGTCGCTGCGTTGCTGGTAGGAATTGGTTGTAAAAGGCACATTCCGCTTTGAATACAGTCCGTATCACATCGGCGTTCGTAAATTTCTCCTCTTCGAATTGTTTGATGAATAGCTTGACGGGCGGTCGCGTGACATCGGCCGCATCAAACAACGCCACTAATCGCACATCACCGATATATCCCTTACTGCCTACCTCGTCGTATTGGATGCGCAATTGTTTGATTCTTAGATCGGCGGCTATTTTCACCAAGACGGCTTCCAATCGGCTACTCATTTTGATTGACTGTAAGATTACGCTATCGGCACGCGTTTATATATATGATAGTAATCACTTATCAGTGCAATTTTTCTATGCATTGATGATAGAGAACTAATTGAAAAATTCACACAATCATTGTTTGGTTTTTTACGATAAGGTTGTTTGTTGCTTGATGTTCAAGGGCGTGCATTTTACACGGTTTGGTCAAAATACATTCATAAGTGTGTAAAAGTTCGAAAGGGATTCAAAGTAGAGACATGACTTTTGCGTTTCAAAATATGAATGAAACCATTTTTAAATATTGTAAGTAAGTACATAAGCACTTACATGTTTAAAAAGTGCTACAAACAAAGCGGATTTTCAAATTTATGGCCGATTTTATGGTGAAAAATTAGGTTATTCTGGATTTTCGCACCCTTCTTAATGAAAATGTGCAGTTTTTACGCGGAAAAACGATGTAAAAACAATTTTTACATCGACTACATGTATTTAAACGATCAATTTCAATTAATTTCAACGTCAAATAGACGAAAAAACCAATTAAAAAAATGTTTTCTAGCTGTGACGTCACAGGTAGACCTATAATATACGATTAATGGCCAATTTGGACCACTTAAAATAGTAGTAGAAAGCTATAGATGGGTTCGATTACTATTATTAGACATCTTTACGAGATGCCATGTTTAGATTTGCAAATATCGAAAAAAAGTTGAAAAAAAATTGTTCGATGGAAAAAACGGCAAAGGGTTAAGAAAATAATTGTTTTAGACCAGTTCTAATCATCGTAGCAAGCTGAAAATTTGTGTATATACTACTATTAGGCAATACTACGATATGCAATTTTTAGATTGGCAAAAATCGAAAATAAGTTGAAAAAAAATTTTTCGAGCGAAAAAACGGCAAGGGGTTAGTTAACCTTACGATTTTTGCTAAAAATCGATGGATCATCGATTTCGTTCAAACTTTGTATAAAAGGGTATTTCGCCTCTAAAATGATCGGCGTAGTCAGTTGCTCGAATGTTCTCATAGAAAAAAAGTTATCGGGCATTTTATGGTGAAAATTCAGGTTTTTCACGATTTTTCCGCACTCCTTTTTATTTTTTTGCTTTTTCAATCTCACCATTCGATGGGAAATTTAATTTTATATAGAAAACAACTCTTACATTAATCATTTTCATTCATTTACAGTGGTAAACAAATTGTAATCTTGTTTTTATATGACAACAACTGTTTAATTTTATAAGAAAATCGCAAAAAAAGTTAAACTATATCTGTAGTATACAATTTTAAATTGCTTGCAAAGCGGCATCATTCCAACACAAATCAGACTTACTCACATTCTCGCTCGAGACAAGTAAGCACCCCTAACTTGTTTACTAATAGCGCTTAAACCCTACGAAGCGCTGAAAAACACTCGGTTTTACGATTGCGTCCGCCAGTGAAACGCGTCTCTATCCTATTCTAACTTAAACGATAATTTCCGAACGCTCTGTATCAGACTTACTCACATTCTCGCTTGGAAACAGGAAGCGTCACTAACTTTTTGGCTAATAGTACTTAAACCTAACAAAGCACTTGAAAACACTCGTTTTGTGTCCGATAGTATAGGATTTTACGACCAAGTCTGCCAGCAAAGCGCGCCGGTCATTTTCGATCGCATTGTATATCAACTAGACAACAACCAACTTTGAACATACAATTAATTATCCTCCTCTTAGTTAAAATCGCATTCGGGCAGTAGTTTAATATTCGCATCGCATTAACGACTCTTGATAGAAATTCGTGGTGCGCGGCGCCACAAAATCTATGCCGCTATGAAAATAACTCTACGCGTCGTCGTCGTCGTCGTTCCATCTACATTTACATATAAACAATTTTTTCTACGGCCATCCGGATGAAATTTGCGTCCGGTGTGTGATCGTATGCGTATAAACGATGGCAACAAAAAATAAAAATAAAAAAAAACATGCGAATTGTGCGAAATTTAATGCGAAGTGATTGGATTTAGCGCGCGAGACTCGAATCGAATCGATTTTCGTCATTCGCAGCAACGCGCGCTGTGTGTTTGACGAAGCAATAAAAGTGGAGCGCAGGACGCGTGGGAACGTCGTCGCTACACATGCACGATAATGCCGAAGACGGAACAGATAACACGCATCCTCAAAAAGCAAAAAAAAACACACACAGAGAGAAAGAGAGAGAGGTTTTTCGCATATTCGTTATTCCGTTTATCGCATCGAAACACCACCAAGTGATTGCGATGAATGTAAAAATCGCATCGATGATGTTGTAAAAGGAGATGGTTGGGGGACGGCGATGCGACGCAATAATTATCGTAAAATAGATTTTCGAATTGCTTCGAGATGCAGTTGGCGAATTATTTGAGTTTGGAGTATGGTTGTTGGGTTTTTACTCGCATTTCAAACGTCGTTGCTGTGCGATTAGTAAAATATACACAGGGTGATGCAAAATATGGATTATTTTTAAATTTATTTATTTTTATTAAAAAAGAAATGGAAGTTTGGTGATATAATAATAAAAGTTAAAAAACTTTCTGAAAATCTCTTATTTCTTAAAAGAGGCTTTACTTTGCTAAAGTTACTGTTCAAATAGTTAGATATATATAAATAGGGTGATGCAAAATAACTCTGAATATGAAAAAGGGAATGGAAAATTGCTGAAAATCTATGAAATCAATTAAATTAAAACCAATTTAAAATTTCAGTAAAATTCGTAATTTCCTTTAAAATTCAAGTTCTTCTTTAAAATATTTTTAAAAAGCGAGACCAATATCGTTGCTGACGCGTTTAAAACGATTTTGCATATTCTTTTTATCAGATAGAAAGAGGAAAAAAGTATGGTAAGTCGACAATAACATTAAATGCAACAAAATTTTACGACGATAATACCACCACCACCAGCATCGTAGACGCCGTCGTTTTTTTCTCTCTTTTTTGGTGTGCTGCCGACGATGGCGCTAATAACCGTATTTCCAAGTTGGCTTACACGACATTAAAGCGACGGCGGCGTCGGTTCATTATATAGTAAAATTTCACGCGTTACAAGCGCTTGATCCAGATAATAAAAGTTGCGAAATTGAATGATTTATTACGGCGCGCTCCATCTACTAACGCTGCGATAAGCGTACGAAATTTAATTTAATAATTGGACTAGTTTTTTTCAGCAGGTTTTTTGCGTTTATTAGCGCGCGCACACGCAGCTAATTGGTATTTATGATTAGCGGCAGCGCACAGGATGTTGGCGCGCAAATAATAGGCGAACGGAAGCGCAAAATTTCCGGTTTTCGGTCGGTCGGGGTTGTGTGTAATATGCGCGCTAAGCGGCATAATTATTTACCTATTTTAACCATCATCCAATCGATAGTTTCTTGTATTTGTGCATAAATTTGCGAATATGAAAAGTTTCGTGTAGCCGTCGAAAAGTTGATGAAAGAGAAATTTGCAACCTCATCGTAAATCAATTCCATACAACGGGTTGGAATAGAAAAAAAAGCGGCGGCGCGCGCCAAAACTAAATTTCATTATAAGCGCGCGGGCGAAAAAGAAGTGGCGGCGAAGAATGTGAACGAAAAAAAAAAACACGCAGCGCTCTTCAACTTTATTAGAACCGCACGACGGCATGTCATATTTTCTAATATACAGAAATAACAGGCGTAAAGTATTCAAATCGATCTAAATTTTTCAAATTTTATTTTTTCTCAGAAGCAATTAAAATTGTTTAAACTTTTTTATAATCTTACTTGCGTTTTTAGTTCCGCATAACGAATAATAAAATAATTGGATGTTAAAATTACATTTTTGCAAACACGTGTGTTACAAATTATAACTACTACTACTAGAAAGTTGCAAAATAGTTAATTATTAGTAGCCCATTTAGAATGTTTTTCTTGTTTTTCGCTCGATTTTGATAGAAAATGTTACTAATAAAGTAATGTTTAAAATGTTACAAAATCTGATCGATCGCATGACATGGAATCAAATTTTTCACGTTCCCATCGTATGTTAATAATCATCAAACAACAAGCAGAAAAAAAACATTAAATACTACATGAAATTTATGGCATTGTTACGTTCAACGCGCGCATCATAAAATTTGTCATATTTCACAATAAAACGCCACACTATTTTGTTTTTTCGCCTATAATAAAAAAGGGCATGTTTATAGGGCAACAACATACTATATATACATTTTATAACTGCGCTGCCTTCGCACATATTCTTCAATATGTTGTGCGAGTTAGTATTTTTCAAGCATGAAGTTTTCTTACATAATTTTTCATTGTTGCAACTTTTCCTTCGCGCGCGCCAAATGTAAACGAATGGCTGGCTGCGACAAAATCGGTATCATCACGTTTCGCACCTTATTGGGGTCATAAATTTGATTATATCAGCGTCGTCCCCTATACATAATAATGTGCAATAAATGCTATTTTAAGAAATTTTCACTCTAGAAAATAAAACGGAATAAAAGTTTATGAAAAGGAAATTTTGAAATTAAGAACAATTTATGTTTTTTAAATGGATTAAGCAGTACATGCAAAGTGCAAAATTTTTATGAAAAATTATTTTCCTCTCTTGTGTGAAAAACCAAGCTTTTTCAATTTTTTGTAAATTTTTTTCATATAAATGTCGGTTTTGAGATACTGTTTCCTGTAGAAAGTGCACAAAAACATATCTATTCAAAATTTACACAATTTGTGTCATTTTTATGAAGAACTATTACATAATCATAAAGAAAAACCTTTAATATCATCTTTGCTTGTTATTATTTAATCACCCTGACACTTAAACTGGCCTCATTTAGAGAGTTCATCTATCAGGTAGTTTAGTGGTCTTCCAAATAGTTTGGCCTACAGCGGTGGAGATTATTTAACTTGCGGCTGCAAATATGCGCGCGCGTGCATATACAATGAACAACATCCGAATTTCGTATGAAGAGCGGCGACCGGCTGGTCGGCTTACAATATAATCGCATCGCGTTCATATAGATATTGAATTATTTAACGAGTTTTAAACTGTCAACTCAAATCTCTTAGGTTAGATTAATTTCGGAGCGGCGCGGCCGAGCCGGGCGGGTCATTTACGTGAAAAACTTGATATGGGGAGCATTAATCTTATTAGAGTGTACAAAAAGAAATTGAAATAAAACTCCAAATCGTCATTAACTTTCACGAAATGTGTCGTAATCTCATTAGTGGTCAGAAATTAATAAAATAGGCTATCATTTGTTGTAGTATTGATTAATAACTATTTTAATTTACTTCAATTCTGTTTTAACATTCATGGGAATCAAAAATAAATTATAGCTAGTTCAGGTTTTTAATAGAAATTTATACAACAAGTGCAAAAAGTAACAGTTTATAGCTTGAAGTACTGAAATAATTACCTTTACCTATTTATTATAATTTCATCAATTTTTTAACATCTTGTGTTTGTAAAATACGCCCCTTTAACGCTAAAATATGTTTCTGTTATTACGTATTCAAACCCTTATTGTGAATGTGAAACAAATTATAATTTATCATCATAAAGCACTGAAATATGTATCTATTTATCACATTTATTTACTTTAATTAATTTTTTAACATCCGTGTGCGCCAAATACGTAATTTTCATACATTTTGCATTTCCATATCCCAATTTGTGTATTCGAACCATTTTATGAATCACAATATAAAGAATTACAATGTTTTATCATAAAATTTCATAAACTGGATCATCCTGTATATGCAGCTACCTTAACTTAATAACATAAAGTTCCATTAAAACGTTGAATTTAATCTAAGAGACGTTTTACTTTATTATACTTTTACTTTATATATAGAAAAGTAAATGTGAAGTTATGCACTTACAGTCGCAAATATTGTTAAAAGTTTTCGCAACCGGATTTTTAAACAAGACGAAGCCGAAAAATAATATACGTAGAAAGAGACGACGACGACGAGGCACACAGCCATAGAGAATAAAGTTTAGCATTAAACTTTTATCGATTTCATATACTTTACCGAACATGTACAATCTATAATGTAATAACTTTGTACATTCATTATTATTTACTTTTCCAACAACAACAATCTAAATGCTCAGTTTAAAAATAAATATATGTCGTTGTTGTTGGTGGGCATCATCTCGAGAGATAAACGCAGGCAAACAAAAAATACGCACAAAACGTGTGTGTTTGTGTGATATGCAAAACACCATTAGCGCCATTTAACGCTCCACCTGTCATTTTCTTTCTCATCTTCTATGCGTGTGTGTTTTTTTTTCGGCTGACGCTAACGACGCAACGAAACGTTTTGCGAGCGAGCGAAAATCTGTTTGTCTGTTTGTTTTTCTTTTCGCGTAAAATTTCGGTGCGTGTAGCGCCATTTACAAAGCGACGACAAGTCGATGTACTATATTTATAAAACAATTTTCCATTTGTTTGTTCGCTTGTTTGTTATTCTTTTTCTGCTGTTACTGCTGCTGCTGCGTCTCGTTTGTTTGCCGAAAGCAAATAGTAATTTTATTGTGTAGCAGTGTAAAATGCGTATAGGATGGATGATAGAGGCGATACTTTTTTCAGTTGTGTGTGTTATTTGTACATTTCTATTTCGCATGACAATTAAATCGGCGTTGCTGCTGTGTGTTAAGCGGCTGGGGATTGTAGATTTTAGTTAGGGTTTTTTCACAATGATCAACATCAGTTAAATAAAGTTGTCTTAATTACAACTTACACAATGTAAACAAATATTAGTGACCAACTTTCTTTTTTAGTATCTTCACATTAAATTTATGGATGGATTTTTCTTTGCGAAGGAATTTTTGCAATTTTTCTTTGATTTTCGGCATTTTCCATCAAAACATTTAAAGATTTTCATTAAAATTGAGTGAAATACTCAATTTTCGATCAATACTCATCACATTCGTTAAAAAATTTCATCAAAAATGCCAAATATCCAAGAAAATGTGATTAAGATAACCTTATTTTACTAACCTTGGTCATCATGAAAGAGTTAACTAAAAATTGCAATACATCTGACCTGAAAGCCTTAGAATATTGATTCAAAAAAACTAATTTACTTGATCTTCTCACAAATTAAAAAAAAGTTTTATAGCTAAGTTCTCTTTGATACGATTGGCAACTTTAACTGAAATATAGGCATCGCATAAAAAGTATACGCAAATACAACTTACCCACCATCAGTTTGAAAACTCAATGCGCGTAAACTACCTACAAGTTTGTCGAAGCAAAATTGAAATTGAAGTAAAAAACGAAGCCAAAGAGAGAGAAAAAAGGTGGAATATTTATGCAAGAGACGTGTACTAGTACGTGTTTTTAAGTGATTAGGATTTTATCGATTTTTTAATTATTCATCGCCCGGATAATTACCAATCGTAAACATTTTACATATTTTATTATCACCATTATTATTATTTTTCTTGATGCTACCTATACTGTACGTCCCTCTCCTCCTACCTGCCTGCCAGCTAGACAGCGAACGACGCTTCGAAATCCCCGAGTTTTATGAATTATTGCATTCGGTTTTCATTTGTAAATAATATATAAAGATCCATTTCGAATTTTCGTTTCCTTTCTCTCTGTGTGTTCACGATTGAAACGAATCGATATATGTATGTATAGGTATATGTCTGTGTGTATATTGTACATTCATTTTATTGATTATTTTTTCCGGTTCTGTTTCTAGGTAAGTGGATCATTGCACCCTTTTCCATCATGTCCAACGCCGACAAGGTAATGTTTGGACGTTTACAATTTACCGCACAACACAACAAAAAACGTCCTTTACTTATCGATAAATTTAGATTCTCGTAAAACATATACAGTATGCGTTGAAGTGATTCAAAATAGATTGAATTAAAACTCAGTTTAATGACGATGATTCAGTAAAACTAAGTTTTATGAAAATATATTTTTAAAGTCATTAAACATTTAATTTTAGATAGATTTTTCTTGGATCTTTGGCATTTTCTATCAAAGTTTTTGTGGAGTTTCATTATTATTGTTCAAAAATCGCAAAAGAAATGCATTCTTCTCGGTTTTCGTTCAATTTTCATGAAAATTATTAAATATTTTGATAAGAAATGCGTGTAAATGAACTTAAATTGAATTCAAACTAAGTTTAATGATAAATAATTCAGTAAAACTAAGTTTTATAAAAATGTTTGTCAAAAGTCATTTTACAACCAATTTTGGATGAATGTGTCTTGGATCTTTGGCATTTTCCATCAGAATTTTTGTGGTTTCTCATTATTATCGTTTAAGAATCGCGAAATAATCCGTTTTTCTTGGTTTTCCTGCAATTTTCATAAAAATCCTAAAATCTTTTGATGGGAAATGCCAAAATAAAAAAAACAATAAAGAAAATCGCAAATATTTCCGTCGCAAAGAAAAGCTTATCCAAAATTCAATGTTTAAGTAACGTAGAGATACTAAGAAATAAATTTGCAGCCGAAAATATTCTTGTCTGCCCTGTATATATCGAAAAACATTTCAATTAACCGAGCACAAAAGTGTAATTATGCCCCACATGCGACGACGCAGCGTTTGAGCATCAGGAGCGTACGAGCCGCTGTCGCCAAAAATAACCGCCTATCATCATCGTTGCGAAAAAATACAACGTATACGAACGCGAGAGCGAGAGAAAAATCAATGGCGTAATTAAATATTCAAATGCCGTTTCAATATTTGATGCGCTATTTAAATTTAGAAACGTTTTATCTTTTCTACGTGCGCGCTGTAACATTTGTAACAATTTACATCGTTTCAACTGACTAAACTATTTATATATAGACTTTATATACACTCAAAAAAAAGAGGAAAAAGAAAAAAAGAGGGAAAGCGAAAACGCATTCGTACGTATTAGACACACAAAAAGCGAAATCTCTTCGTTCGCATTTCTCGCCTTGTTGTCGTCTCTGTCAATGCTGCTGGTTGTTGCCGGTAGCGCGCTTTATCGATGTGTGTATACAATATTGAATTATTCGCCTTTATCGCTTCCGATTTCGATTCGGCTTTATATAGTATAGAACGTGTAAGCGAATCGGAGGTTATTTGTCTTATTATGTACCATTACCTGGCTGCTTTTATACATTGCGCGCATCGTTTACAAAATAGAGTTACGTCTCGTATAGCGAACAATCAAACATGACGCGAAGACAAAATAGTTTATCTGCGACTAAAAAGTTGCAAACATTTTTCGTTCTTTTGGTTTTTGTTCCAATTTTTATCAAGATGATGAAAAGTAAATTGAATTTAAACTAAGTTTAATGATAATGATTAAGTAAAACTAAGTTTTATGAAAATGTATTAAATTTTTGATGGATTTTTCTTTGCGTCGGGAAATTTTAGTCGATTTTCTTCTCATTTTCCTTGNTTTGAATCGATTTTTCTTTGCGTCGGGAAGTTTTAGTTGATTTTCTTAGATCTTTAGCATTTTCCATCAAAATTTTTGTTGAATTTCATTATTATTGTTCAAAACTCACAAAAAATGCGTTTTTTAAGGTTTTCTTGCAACTTTTATCAAGATCTTTAAGTATTTTGATGGAAAATGCCAAAAATCCTAGAAGAATCAAAAAATTTCCACGCATAGAAAAATCCATCAACAATATTATGTTGATAAATCCGGGAAGATACTAAAAAATTAAGTTTTCAGATCATCTGTTATTGAATTTCTACAATTTGGAGGTTCTATTATTATATGTAAATAATTAACCGCAACAGATCCGTACTCAAACAAAGTTATAGATCATCCCCCGTAAATTAATGCTACATAAACATAAAGATAATTAAACCGAAACTGGTGTAAACTAATAGGATTATTACTAAATAATATTGGCGTAATTTCGATACATCGCCATAAGCTATATAGCCCATATATGCCCCGGCTCGCTTAATTGTCGTTGTATATATGCCTAACAACACAAACATTATTGCGGGCATGAAAACATCAACAATTCAATTTTCCCCGAACGAAAAAAAAAATCAGCGATGCAAATTCATTAGCGCGACATAAAAGCTTTGCGACCTCGCTGCTGCCATTTCGCTCTACTCTCATTGTTTTGTTTTTTCACCGAATGACGCAAGATATTTTACGGCGAGCGAAAAAAATTATTATGTGCACGCAAAAAGATTGCTTTCATGCGTTAATAGCGCGCAGCCTTTCACATTTATACATATATATACATATACGAAAAATAATATTTAATGAAACACTTCAGCGAAGTTGACATTATCGGAGAGCAAGCGTCGCGAAGCACTCGAAAGTGTATGGAAGAAAGGAACGCAGCGGGGAAATTATACACACACACATACACATTTTAATTTTTAATTTTTTTATTACAATGTTGTGTTTTTTTGTTTGGAATGGTTATAATGAATGTAAATTTATTCGCTCTCTGCCGTATATATATTTTTTTGAAACGTACAACATGCTTTGTTTTTTCGCATTTTCGCACACACACACACAAAATGTTTTAATTTTCTTGTCAAACAATTTTATTATTAAGATATGCTTATGGTAATTTTTTTAAAGTGTTTATAATTAATTGCTCATGCAAATGTTTTGACTTAAAATGTAAATTTTTGTTGCTTTTTTTAAAAATTATATACAGAGTGATCAAGAATTACAATTTGTAGATGAAATTTTTGTTACAACTTTTTATATCAAAATTTTTATCGAGAATGTTAATCGAAAATTCTGAAAAATTAGTAGAAAATAATCCCTAAACATTAATTAACAACAATTCTACTGAAAATACATTCTAAAACGTTTCCATTGTGCGATATATTTAATTTCGCCAGTTTTCTACAAAAATTTAGCATCCCAAAACATTAATTAACTACAATTCTACTGAAAATACACCACCCTCTTCACTCAAAAATATTTTCATTCATTAAAATAACACATGATATATACACACGGAAAATGTTCCCAGCTTTGAAAAACTTTAATTCACCTCAGATGTATACTTTAACCGCCACCACCCGCCGGCGATAAATTTAAAATTCGCTTAATAAATTTTATCTGAAACGTCATAATAAATCGAACACAACAATAATAAAGCCGACGAATTGAGCGAGAGAAAAATATATATATAGCACGTCTCCATTCTTCAACTCGGTTCGAAAATCACGATGAAAAATACGATACGAGCGAAAAGTTTATTATTTGTTAGCTAGGCTGGTGGAAAGTTGGAGTCGCCCATCGAAAACTTTCTACGTTCGAGCGCTTAAAAAATGATTTTTATTATTAGATAAATTAATTAATTTTTTTCCTCCCACGACTACCACTACCGCCGCCTAGATCACAATCGAAAAGCGGAAATAAATAAAGTTGGCCGGCACAAGATGATGATGATGATGAGAGAGAGCGATGGACGAGGAAAAGGGGTAGTAATATTAGTAGACAGAAAAAAACACACCAACATCATGAAGAGTTAATTAAATTCGGCTGGAAACAACGATGAACACAATTGATAATTGTGCGATTAATTAAAAAAAGCGAGGGGTTAATATTTATCAGATTAATTACGATCGTAAATTGACGGTGTTGCTGGTTGGATGTTTTTTTTTTTAATTTTTAATTTAATTAGTTTATCATGCATAAAAAATCGGTATACTCGGCGCGTCGTCGATTTGAATTAATTACGATCGGTTGCGTTTTTCATCATTGATCAAGGTTGGATACTGATATTCAATAAGGTTGTCTCAATTAAAAGTCATTAGTAAACTTAAATTTTTCTTGCATGTTTTAGATTTTCTATCAAATTTTTGAGCAATTCTGATGAAAATTCTTAAATTTATTAAGAGAAATGCCAATATAAAAGAACGAAATTGCAAAAAATTAAACAAAACAAATGTAATGGCATCTGTTGGCAGCTTAACTTACCACAACATTTTGACAGAACAATTTCCATACATTTTTACAAACGACGATTGGATGTAATCCATTACGATAATTAAAAAAATAAAACGCGTATGAAATTCGGCGCAGATTATCGTGTCAAAAAACAACATCAACAAAAAATGTAATTTTTCTTCGAAGCGCGCGCAAAAACCTCGCTTTAACCCCCATTTGCCGCCGCTTCGCAATCGCTTTTTTATTGTTTTTTAAATAAACATTTATGGAACGTGCCGAGACTTAAACGAAACGATTTGCGCGCATCATCTAAATTTAATATTAATTGAACGCGATGCGCGCCGCTGCCGCATGCAGATTGAGCCACAGTCAGATGTGATACGTGCGATTTTTCGTCGTCGGAATCCTAATCGAGTTCTCAGCGACGACGCGGCTACGTTCCTCTCTAATTGGAACGATGATGATGATGATGATGATGAAGGAAAGGGGTGAACGACGGTAATGGACGTAATTCGATTATGCGACGTCGTCGTCGCATTCGTTTAGCGCGCGCTTTGAATGAGTGGGATGTAGATGGTGTGCGTGCGTATTTACTACGAAGAGACGGTAATTGAGCGTCCCACTCGGTCTGACATTCAACGCTCGCTTTTTTTTAAATTAAATTTAGCCTGTTTCTGCTTTGTGAGTTAATAGAATTTCCAGAAAATTTGCTGAAAACGACTGAAAATGCTCAAAAAGTGTATAAATTAAATTTTTCCCCATTGCACTGTTACTAAAAATAGTAGATTATGTGCTAGGTGCGAAAGTGTCACATTTACACACTATTTTTTCGTTTTAAAAATCTTATTTGCCCGGTTTGTGCATTGTAACGACTGAAAACGACTGAAAACATTCAGAAAATGTATATTTTCAGCCTTTTTTAATGCTGTTGTTCCTTAAAATAGTAGATTATGTACTTAGTGGAAAAGTGCCTTAATTTCTCCTTATTTGGCAACTCGGTTAGAGATGTACATGTGCGACTATACTTCAGCATGCATGCATTTACCGAAAAGATAATTTTTAAATGATGCTGTTGCTAAAAATAGTAGATTATGTACTTGATGCGAAAGTGTCTCATTTTCTCTTTTTTTTTCCTTTCTTTGCTGGACAATTCGTTTAGGGATGTAGATGGTGCGGCTGTACTTCAGAATTCATGCGCCTACGAAGAAGGTAATTGAGCGTCGCACTGTGCTGTCAACACTCACTTTATGTTTTAAAT
>JARJDW010005562.1:0-49245 GCA_030264715.1 Adinopsis sp. GC000173 | reverse complement strand
AATATCACACAAAAAGGAGCGAAATATACGGAAATCTCTTTAAGTCTGCGCAGACAAAATGTTGTTTGTGTAAAACATAGCGTTTGGGCCGGTTTTTATGATTACCTATGATTTTTCAGAATAAATTTCCACAACGCAATGAGTTCCAAGTATTTTAACAATCTTCGTAATTCAGTTAACCTCCTCATCTTACCAAAAACTACCTTAAAAATTAATGAATCGTACAATTTTCATGATTAATTTTGACAATCCGATTCGTTCCAAGTCCCATTTAATATAATTAATCCTAAATCTAAAAAAAAACATGCAAAACCTTAACACAGTTTGTAATTTCGATAATTTAGATGATTAATTACGTTTTTTTTTCAGAATAAATTTCCACAATCCGATGCACTCAAAGCCGGCCAATTTGCACAATTCGGCCGTGCTGCGTATGCTCGAGGAGGAGGAGAAGGGCATTGCGCGCAACGGACATGCAACAGGTAACTACCACACTTCAATTCTGCAACAACTGCAAATAAAAATTGGATTAATATAAAATAAGTTTTAAACAGCAGTCAAAAAACATAATACGCTTTTCTAATCATTGAAAATATATTGAGTGTAGAGTTCGTTTGCAACAAGTCGCTCTTCGAATGGCCGCCGCCAGCGATAAAAAATCGACCGAGACGCTTTACAAACGTTGTCATTAAAGGTAAACAAACAAAATGAAACGATCACGTTGTTAAAAGATAGATAGAAAAAACAAAGCACGAAAATAGATTCGCAATAAATTCGAAATGCGAAATCACAATTTATTATTTTTTTTGTTTTGATGTATAAATTGTTAAAAAACACAATTTACACATTTATTAATTTTTGATTGTTTTTTTTATACACAAACAATACATGCTGATGTTTAATCTTTCTGCCATTGTAATGTAACATTGGCTGCATGCATTACAAGAAGTAAGATTAACATCAAGCATTTATCATGATTTTTATCATCATACACGTTTTTTTTCCATACCTGATCTGTCTTTGTTCTGTTTTTTTGTTGCACGAAATAAATGACTGTGACATAACGACAAGAAAACCAAAAAAAACATGAAATTCGGTGTGAAATCTCTTGCATAGTTTCATTATTTGTTTTTTCAGGTATAAATTGTTAAAAAAACTAATTTTTGATTGTTTTTTATATACAATACTGATGTTTAATCTTTGTGCCATTAACCAACAGACAAATTAGACAAATATCTAAGGCGCGTAATTCGAAAGGGCCCGAATTAATGTGTCATCATCGTTTCCACTTCTTTGAGAAATGTTTATGCGTACGTGAGTGATATGAAAAGTTTCTAGCATCCTTAGTGTCATTTTTGCCCCTCCTTCACTTGTTTACCTTTTTTTCGTATTATTTTGCCACTTTCTGCGCCTTTTTACAACTTTAATGCTGTTTTTTCACGAGTTTTGCAGCTTTTGCTATTGTTTTCGGATTTCGCTATGTTTAACAATTTTATCATTGGTTTTTTTACAACTTTTTCGCTGTTTGTTGGAAGCAAAGCAAGACAAGTAACAAAATAAAATAGCAATAAGCATAAAAAACAGAGAAATAAGGGCAAGAAGTTGTAAAAAACAAGAAAAATTTACCAAAAAACCGCAAAAAAGATGAAAGCCTCTTAAAAACAATGAAAAACACATAAAAATTATAAAACAAATAGCGAAAACCGTGTAAAAGTAGTAAAAAATAGCGAAGACCTTAAAAAATCAGCGAAAACATGCAAAAAGTTATAAAAAGAATGAAAGTTGTTGAAGAAGAAAGCTCGCGGGAGAAGGAAAATTAAAAGAGGGCCTGAATTTTGTTTTTAACAATTTTTAAGCTGTTTAATAGAAACAAAGCGAGAAAAATAAGAAAATAAAATAAGATAAAGCTTGAAAAATAGAGAAAAAGGGCAAAAAATTGTAGAAACGGCGAAAAGTGGGTAAAAAAACATCAAAAACTATAAAAAAAAAAGTCGTAAATAATCAGCAAAAGTCGTAAAAACAGCAAAAACTATAAAACAAGTCGTAAATAATCAACGAAAACCATGAAAAAGTCGCAAAAAGAATGAAATTTGTTGAAAAAAAAACTTTTCAGACCACTCTTGTGCATTTGTGTAGCTCCCTGTCGAAATTGAATTATATATTTTGTCTTAATCCGACACTGACTTTGCAACATTGGTTGCATACATTCAAAAATTATTTTAATTTTCATAAACTGTCAAAATTTCAACTTGGCAAAAAGCAAAAGATTAACATCACAAGCATCATTATGATTTCTATCACCACCACCATACCACACACGTTTTTTCACACTCGCTGTCTTTGTTCTGTATTTTTGTTTTTTTTTTGCACGAAATTAATGACTGTGACATATTTATTAAAAGTAGCGAAAAAAAATAACGTTGAATAACGTATATGTTTCCAATGGGCTGAATGCCAACAATATTCGGAATATGAAAAGTCATCCGTGTGCGCATGTCACAAGCAGCATATACACCACCATCCATTTTTCATATGCGAGAAAATACGACATATATACAACACGCGCGAAATGATTAAAATAAAAAAACAAATACACCGCATCCGCGTGTGTGTCGTCTGTCGTTTTGCGCTTTTTGTGTCCCTGGTCGCATAATTGGCCGTAGCGCGCTACCATTAGTAGAGCAGCGGCGACGCGCCACCACCAGGTGTTTTGTCCTAACCATATTACATACGTATTCTAATTTCGTGTGTGTGCGTTTCCCAATCCCCGCAACAAAACGACACAAGCGCGACACAAACACACATACACTGTGCATCTTTTTTGGGTAAACGATTTTATTGCGCCTTAAATAAATAAGTAAAGAACATTTTAACGCTCGCTTACTTACTCTCTGCTTTCGCATTTTGCCATTTCCAAAAAATAGATAAAATTCCTGCTGAATTTATGTGTGTGTGAATATAAGTGTGTTATAGATTGCAGGCGTTTTATTTATACATCTCCAAGCGCACCTTGACGCATTTTTGCCGTGTGCTGGCCGATCCGTCCGTCCTAGAAACGAGTCCTACACATTCCTAAATAAATCATTTTCTTATTTTTTATAGATAATTTTAGATGTTCGATTTTCTCACCCGTTTAATAATAATTGCGCCATTAACGAATGCATTTTTTCATTGTTCAAGTTAAAATTCCAAAATAAATCATTTTCTTATAGATAATTTTAGATGTTTTAAATTGATTCGTTTAATAATTGGACCATTAACGAATGCATTTTTTGTTAGCGGATGATTTTCTTTTTTGGCACAACGTTGAAATTCAATACTATGCAATGAAACCTCGTCTCCCACACGCATTCACGACGTAAAATTGGTAAATTGCGTAATTACGCTAGATTAATTTCGCTGCTACGCTAAATTGGCGAGGAATTTCCTAGTCAATTTTTCAACATTTCCTATATTTAATCATTCCGCATCTTGATAAATACGATCCATTATGTAATAATAATTCGATTAAACAATAATATACATATATCATAGCTAAGAAATAGACATTTTGTAAATATTTTATGGAAAATCTGCAACATTTCCAACTCACCAAATAATATTTAACTTCCATGATTGATTTATGTCTTCTATTATTAATAACACGATTAAAGTGATGTAATAACATAGAAATGTCTCCCAAAATTGATTATTCTTTAAAATTTTTAGTTTGCCAACTAATATTTAAACATTTCATGTTGGTTATATCTTTCATTGTTCATTTTTGTGTAATAATCTAATGATTCAATCATATATCATAGGAAAAAATTGATTTTTTCTAAAATTGTATGAAAAATCTACATTTCCAACTGAGCAGATAATATTTACATGCCATGACTGATTTATATTAATTACCGTTTTAATAATACGATTGAAAGTGACGCCATAGCATAGAAATGTCTCCTAAAGTGGATTATTCTTCGTTTTTTAATTTGCCAGCTAGTATTTAATCATTTCATGTTGATTTTAATTTAACAATGATATATCATAGCTAAAAAATCGATTTTGTTTTAAATTTTATGAAAAATCTACAACATTTCCAACTCGCCAGATAATATTTAACTTCCATGACTGATTTATATTTTCTATTATTAATAACACGATTTAAAGTGATAACATAGCATAGAAATGTGTCCTAACGTGAATTATTCTTAAAAATCTTTAGTTTACCAGCTGGTATTTAATCATTTCATGTTGATTTTAGCTTCCATTGCTCATTTATGTAAAATTTTATGAAATATCTTTAACATTTCCAACCCACAAGATTATATTTAACGCCCACGAGTGATTCGTATCTTCTATTATTAATTATTATTGTAATAATATGATTAAAGTGATGTCACGGCTAAAAATGTCTCCCATCGTGGAATTTTCGTGTAAATTCTTTAACACTTCTAGTTTGCTAGCTAGCATTCAACCATTCCACGTTGATATTATCTTATATTACTTATTTTTGTAGAAAAATACAATTAAACCAGCTTACCAGCTAATATTTAATATCCATGAGGGATTTATGCCTTCCTTAATTTATTTATGTCTTTCTAAGTAGAATTTTCGTCAAAATTCTTCAACATTTCTAGTTTAGTAGCTGGTATTTCATTATTTCGTGTTGATTTCACTTTCCATTACTCAGTTTTCCAGCTTATCAAATAATATTTAACACCCGTGTGATATTTATGCCTTCCATTATCGATTTCTTGTGGAATATTTCGATTAGAAGTGATGTCAAAGCTAAAAATTGTCCTCCAAAGTGTAAATTCTTCAAAATACCCAGTTTACTAGCTAATATATAAAGATTCAATGTCGACTTTAACTCTAATTACTCATTTTTGATGTAGTATAACGTATAAACCATGAATTTTCGGTGACATTTATTAAAATTCCTACTCACTAATTCTTAACCTCCATGAGTAATTTATATACCTCACATTATTCATTTCTTGTGTAATAATAAATAACATTTAAAAAATAATGATGTCGTAGCTAAAAAAATGTGAGAAATTAGGAATCGCAAAATATTTTTAGAAATGTTGGCAGATTTGCTTACGATTTTCTTGCAGGTGTAAAGCGAGTTGCTTGGCCGCCACCGAAAGACGAAGAATTCATCGCCCACGAACCGATTGAAGCACAGGTAAGTCATCTCTCAACAATTCGATTTAATTCCATAACGTGTAAGTATGTGAAGGGTGGAGCGAATTATTCCACCCCGTCAACGACCTACCCGCCTAGTAGAACGACCGTCGTCCCCGTACAACAGTCACCGCCGGTGAGCAGCAATCGTTGGACGCCTGTTCAGCCACCGCATTCGCCGCAGCCGCAACAACCCCAACAGCAGCAGCAGCAACAGTATTCGATAGCATCCGCCCCTGTCTACACGCAGGCGCAACAACCCCCTGTTGAATCATCGCCGCTACAGTGTACGCAACCCGTACAGGTAACACTACACTCCTCATCCATACCACATAATGCTATTGTGATGATGCTTCAATCCAGCAGGTGTTGTTGCAGTCACCGCCAGTGCGAAACGTTGAACCGCCACCGAGCGTAATCACGCTAAGGCCTCACGTGCCGATAACGCAAGCGCCCGCTCCCGTTTTCACATCTCAACCAGCCACGGCGACCTACAAAGGTATGTATTAGTGGATTATTTGACAGTAATTTGGAAAGCGCCGGTTGACAAACATAACCTCAATTCGAAATTTGCGCTAAATACTCAACAACAACAATAAACAACTTACGTGCTATGATGCCACCCATCCATTAGCAACGACATAACAATCAATCTGCATTTCTACTCACACATCTATTGTATTTTGAATTAATTCAATATTCATCAAAAGCGTGATTAAGTCATTGTCACCTGACATTGTCTACGCACTGAAGTTGGCAACATTACAGTATAATTTTATTTAATTATTAAACAATATATTTAATTAATTTGTTATTTGTAAACACATAATATGTCATCCATTAGCAAAATAACAATCATTCTACATTGCTATTTGAATATTTATCAAATGTCAATGTTATCTGATGTTGTCTACGCACTGAAGTTGGCAATATTACAATTTAAATAATTTATTATTTGTAAGCGAACCTTAAACGATTGTAAAAGATAAGAACCATCACGGTGATATGAAATAACCGTTAGGGGATGTTAAAGATAAGTTAATTCAATATTCATCAAATGTCAATGTCATCTAACATCGTTTATGCTCTGAACTTGGCAACATTACAAAATAATTCCACTACTGATTGTGCTTTTAATTAATTTATTATTGTAACTGCACTTGCAGGAGGTAAGAACCTTCGCGGTGACATGAAATGGCCGCCGGAGGATGTGAAGGATCGCATGGCGGAAGAGAACCGTCAGCGCGTCGAGCTGGCGAAGGGGCCGACGTTTCGGCCGCGTCGCGTCCAAAAGGATTATAGCGCGTTCTTCGCCCAGCATGCGCTCAACAGCGCCTATCCGGGCTACAAAATTCCGCCCGGCACGCAATACTACGACCACCATCCCATGATGTAATTGGTCCTAGCCTAGAAATGTCATTTTATTTAATGCTTGTAATGGTTGATTTTTTGTGATACAATACACGCTTATTACTATTTTAATAATAATAATATGTTACTACGATGATGATGATGATCATGATGATGATGATGATGATGGGAGATGATGCTTATAATTTAAATGCGCGCGCTTTAATCCAATAAAGGAGTCAGGAGACGAGTTATTTTTTAAGTAAAAATTATGTAAATACACAAAAAAATATATATAAATAGTTGACACAGCCGCTTTTTTGCAAAAATATATTTAATATTTAATACTCGAGATAGAGTAAACGAGATCACAAATCAATTTCACCATCATGGTAATGATAAGATGATGATTCCCGATTTCAATGTCGCTACACGCAATTTCATTACTTGGTGACAAAGGATTTGCCAGAGGACACAAAATTTACATTCATTCTCACTTTGCTACAACGTTTGAAGGTAAGTTTCATTGCTGAAATCTTTATCAAGTCCATCGTCGCCAAGAAATTGCACTAGCTGATGTAAAATCAGGTAATTATAACCGAATTGCCTTGTTCTTGCTGAAAATGATTTTCGATCTCGTTCGCTTTATATTAATCGAAACAGAAACGAGAGCTTGATGCGATGATGATTTATTATCTATCTAGTTATTTTTTTAAAACTTGATAATAATATATATTTGTATACTTATTTATTGATTGTAATATGCAGCTAATAATAATATATTTTAAATAAACTTACTTATATTTACATCAAGGTGTTTTTTTCTAGTAATTTATCACATTATATGTCATCCCGTAAACCTTCTTCTCTTAAAATAGTTAAAGAAAAATGGGTTAACTTACGACCGCGTTATTTTCGTTACTACCTCGTATATTTAAAGCTGCATCTGTGCGCCATCTACATTCGAATAGCTAACGTATTTAATTAAAAATAATTTACAATTAAGTTATTAAATAAAATAAAGTACAGCAGCCCATAGAAGCTGCCATGCGGTGTTGACGAATCCTGGCCCATCATGATTCGTACCATCACCGCTTCGCAATCGTCGCTGTTTGATTGTTTCACGCGGTACAGTTTTGCGCTCGTAGATAATCCCACAAAGCGCCAGTAGATTAATTGAATTCGTCGATAAATTAAGCCAATCGCTGGCGAATTCGCTCGCACGATAGTCGTACGGATAGACGTGGTGGTAGTTGTGGTAGCCCTCGCCCCATGTGAACATATTGGCGAGCGTTGCCTGGACGGAACCAATACGTCTACAAAACAATAATAATGGTAATAAAATATCCAGTTGTTTTATGTAAGGAAATCGATAACACATAGGTTAATCTAAGGAGAAGTCCAGAATGCAATGCAATCCATTTAAACTCAACTGTTTTTAATGTCAAAGCTTCCTCTTAAGGTCTCACATTAGAAATAAAATAGATACTTGTACATTTTAACTGCCCTCTGCCTACTAGTTTTCAAGACAGACTTAACGTTCGTTTCGCAACGTATTTCAACAAAAGTTAAGATAAAATGCCAACTGTCCACTTAGTGGGGACGCGAATGCCTTAAAGTCCTTTAATTGAATGATGACTCCAAGTAGAACTCATTATAAAGCAAGAAAAATGCCTCCGTGTCCTTAGAAGTTGGAATATAAATGTTGTGCCGCTGAAAAATTAATTTTCCTTCCTGTTTATCCTACTTTTATCCCTCAATTTATTTATTTACTTAAGACCTCGACTTTTCTTATTCCGGCACTGCCTATGTGTTATCTATTTCATCTTGCTTACTGATCGTACGCAGCTTGATAAGAAACAATGTTTGGTAGTGATTTTGACGTCATGAGAAAAATATTTCAATCTTTGCTTAAAATACACAAGATACGATCGAGAAACATTTTCAAATCATTGTTTTATAATCGAAATTGTGAAATTTTGTTTTTAAAACATTGTTTCTTATAATCAATTTTAATATGTAACACATACTGATCGTAGGGCTTGCTTCCAATGAGATGCGCGACGCTGTTCACGCACCACGTAAAATGCAACACCATCACGTACTTGGCCATCTGCACCGTCAGCGATGGAATGAATTTCTCACCCCAAAAATATATGGGAATGTACACAGGAAGCACAAACATCGTAAAGAACATGATCGGATAGTAATACCTGAAATAATTAAAATATATAATTTATATTAAATACATGTCGTAATTATACAATTACTTGTGTTGGAACATCACAATCGGATTCGCTTCCAGATCGGACATGTCAAGCGTATGGCCCAACCGACGTATCTCCGGATGCTTCTTCACCATCAACCAGCCGCAGTGCGCGAAAAAGAAGCCGCGCTTCGAATTGTGCGGATCCGCATCCGTTTCGCTGTACTTGTGATGCATCCGATGATCGCGCACCCATTCGTAGACGCTGTTTTCGTACACGCAACTGCTCAAGAACATCAGCACGCATTCGAACCAGCGCGACGTTTTGAAGGCAGCATGCGTCCATAGGCGGTGATTACCAATGGTGATGCCCAATCCAGTGATAACAGCACTAATTTTCCCTGCAATTAAATCATGTATGAAAATTCTCTCTTGCATTTTTACCTACCACTTACCGAATGTGATTGTACTTGGCAGTATTAAATGATTCCATCTGAGATGGATGTAGTGCACCCAGGCGTAGTGAATGATGACGATGAGAAAAAGGCGCAGCCATACGATATCGTGACGTCCCCATTTGATGATGAACATGATTATTGTCGATAGGTTGATCGACGAAATCAAAACAAATCGATATTTATACTCGGTACAATAAACTAGTTAGAGTTCATTGAAATAGATTTGAAACAATTTGAAAAAAATTTACATTCAATTCTGCATTGTATGCATCAGGTTCTCATCTACAGGGTGGTTCAGAAATATTATTAATTATTTTTTGACAACAAAACAGTTAATGTTAAAACTAATACTGCCATTGCAAGAGTAATATAATATTTCCTAAAATATATCTAGTGAGATTGACTGTCTACTTATTATTCATTCTTTTTGCAGATCATCGGGACATTAGAATAGTGTAATGTTCAATACAGTCACTAGAAAGAATAACATATATCTTTCCTTCTTTATTATTATGCTCCGTTCATATCATTCTAATTGTAAGCCAATGACGGAGTGACTCTCTACGTCTATGTTTCAGTTTGCAGATTATCGTACGACTGGAATATTGTAGATGTTAAATTAATTCACTGGAATGATTAACATGCATCTTTTCTCCTTTTCATCTTATTCCTCCCCGTATATATTATTCCAATCCAGTGAGAGACTAACTATCTACTTTTTTATTCCAGTCTGCATTTTACCGTACCACTAGAATAGTGTAGATATCAAATTCAGTCATTAGAATGAATGACTTCCAATATCATTCCAGAGACTGATACCAACTAAAATGCTAGTGGCATATGGAATGATATGAAAAAAGCATAAGTCAAGTAATAGATTGACTGTTTACTATTTCATTCCAGCTGCCAGATTAACCTACAATTGAAATGCCCATAACATGACAAAGACATAATATCTAGCCCTGAATTAGAATAACGAATAACAATAACCTTTGCCATTTTATACAATTTGCATTAATTAAACATTGAAAACTATGATAATAGTTGCATTTCATAAACATTGTTTATTTCTGTACCACCCTGTAGATACAAATACACACACACACAAAACTAGTGGTAAATAATCATCATTGGGATTTTAATTCAATTAATTTTTATTGAAAAAACCATTTAATGTTATAAATAATTATAATTTGTTTTTTTTCTTCTTGAATGTAGGTTTTTAAACTTATCAGATCAAAGACAATATGCACAAGACTACATCGTAACAATCACCCACATAACTGATAAGCATACACATATATATCTACTTATACAATACTAATAAAAATTAATAGATATCTTTTTTCATTTTCAATGTGTGCACTATTTTTTGTTTCATTGTTTATTCTCACATACCCAAAAAAACTCGTGTGTGGTTTTTTTACTTACAATATTATTTAATTATTGGTCATATCATTCAAGTTTTGCGTCAACAAATCAAAAAAAAAAACAAATCGTTCATCAATCAAAAAAATTAAGAGGAAAAGTTATTTAAACTTATTTTATCATAAGTGCGAAACGGCGCTATAAAACATCGCCGCGACGACATTTCCTAGTTAGTACGCTACTAAAAAAATAGCGCGTTCTTTTTTTATATGAAAAATATACATTTTAGAAGTAAAGAAAACGCATTACAATAATAATAAAAAATATTTTTTTAAGTAATGAGATAATACTTATCAACTATTATTTATAAACTATAAAATAAATGTATTCAATCATTCGTGTTAATTTTTTAATAAAAAAGATGCGTGTTTGTAATAATTTGATGAAAAATCTACACGCAGTCAAATTTCATGTTATAATCAGAAAATAAAACGGAAAAAAACTAATAAAACTTCATTCAAAACAACAAAAAGAAATCGTTATCCCAATTTACCTAACATAACATTTTCGTTTTTCATTCATTTTAACGAATTTTCTATTTTTTATTTTAATTAATCTTCAATTAAATTAAATTTGAATATTTATATATTTATATATAATATATATATTTTCTTAAATTTTAATTTATAATGCGGCACACGTAACAAATTACGATATTTAAGATAATTTATTGCGTGCATTACTTATTATAATACGAAAAAAAAATTATTAACAAAAAACAAGAATAAGCTCGTCAACGTCATCAATGATTTTATGCGGATCGAATGGCACTATTTTTTTGTATCGTGTGATAAGATAGATATAGGATATGATTTTATACCAAAAATTAAAATGTATTGGAGAGAGAGTTATTATTGTTGGAGAGAGCTTATCGTTGTTTTTGTTTACATCCTCCTTCCCATGCTTTCTTTCTCTGCAACGCTAATAATAGTTTTTCATTTATTTTTTATATGTACAAAAGTTTTACTCTGTGTGCTGTGTTGTAATTATGAGTTTTGTTTTTGTTTTGTCATTGCTGCTTTGTATGTTTTTTTTAACTTTATTTTGTTTTGTTTAACTTATTTTATATCCGCCTCACCTCATCGTCAACATCATCAAAAATTGTCTTTTTCTGATTGCGATGTAAATATATATATTACTTCTTTGTTCGCTTAGTTCGGCGCGCCGACGACGACGACGACGATGCTACTGCTGCGGCTGCTGCTTTAGTCGACGACTTCGACGCTGCCTTGGACGTTGACGGCGTTGGTTGTTTCGTTGTGGCTACCGATTTTGCACCTAACGAAATATGAAAAATTCGTCATTTCGCCTTCATTGCTAACAATTTCGCTAGAAATATGAAAATTTAATGAAAAATACAGGTATACTATCAAATTTCATTAAATTTTCATATTTTCTTGAACAAATTGATACAAAAATACTTGTTATTTTAAGATTAATAGTCAATTTCTTACTTGAAGATTTGTTGCTTGAGCCTTTCGCAACGACCGCCGTCCGTTTAGCGACCTTCGCCAACACCTTCGCCTTCTTCTGATCGACGACCGGACTGCTCTTCGTCGACGACACCGACACCGAACTGGAATCGTTGCCGCTGCGCCGTTTGGCGCGTTCGGCACGACCGAGCGCCGTGCCCCGACGATCGCCGCTCGTCGATGCGACGGGCGATGTGGATGACGTAGCGGCGGCGGCCGCCAGCAGCTTCTTCGCCGCCTTTTTCGAGCTTTTCGCCCGGCCGGTTAATTTTCGCATCTTACCATCGCCGGTGGATTTCGCTGCGCTGGTGGAGCGGCGCGTCGATGAAGCACCGCGGCGAGTTTTGCTCGCCTTGCGCTTGGTGCCTTTTCGCTTCTTCAGCTGCTCCTCGTCTTTGTACAAGGACACATCCACTAAACAAACATGTATATAAGTACATATTAATATTGTGCAATCAATTAAATAGTCACTTTGCAAATTACGTCAATTAACTGCTCCTTTATGAGTTATCAAAGCAAAATATAACTTATTTCGCATCTACCTTCTCTTCGCGACTTCTTTCAAAGATATTTGCAACTTAAAAAATAGTAGCTATTATTTAGACTCATTTTTACTTTGCTTAATAGTGAATTAAGGTACACGCTTGTCTTTATTATTTCAGTTAACTTAAGTTTATATATCTATGATGGCAGTTCGTACATGGATCAAACAGAAAAACATAATTTTTTGGCATGATTAATTGTCCACATGGGCCCCTTTCTTCCCTACTACCAGTACCTATTTCTGCTAAGAATATTTGTAACATAATTGGCTATTGCTAAGACGCATTTTTTACTTTGTTTGATAGTTAAATTAAAGTTAATGCTTGTCTTTACAATTTCAGCAAACTTGATTTTTAATATCTACCTTCATCCGATGTTTCTTCCAAGTATAATTTTAACAGTAATAAAGAGTGGCTATAGGTAGCACCCATTTTTCTACTTTACAAAAATGTTTCTACAGCAACTTGTACCTCAGTACTTGTTTGACAATTGATTAAAGTTGCATAGCTGTCTTTATAATTTCAGTAAAATGTCACTGCATTAACAACTGTTTCGTTCCACTTATGCGTGCGATGTTTATGATGCACTGAATGTAACAAAACCAATTTACATGCAATGAATATACACAAAGACTACCAAAGTAGTAAAATAAATAGAATTAGAACGCATATCTTTATGATTTTAGTTAATTTATTTTTCTATATATATCTTTAGTCCCTATTTGTTCTAAGAATAATTGTAACATCAATAAAGAGTGACTATAATTATGATCCATTTTTCTGAATTTAAAAAATATTTCTACAGCAACTTGTAGTTCAGTTCTTGTTTGACATTGTATTAAAAATTGTTTCTTTTCACTTTATGCATGTCATATATTGCAAAGGCCAACATGAACGCTGCAGGTAAAATTTTAGGCAATCCTACTCTTGGGCAAAAGTCTATTTGGCGATACAATATAGGTAGCATTCTGGTTGGTCTTTGCACTGAATGTAAACAAAACGATTTCCAATACAATCAATTAGGACTACCAAAGTGATAAAATAAATAAAGTTAGATTGTCAAAATATGTCATTTACAAAATATATTTAAATGGGATGTAATTTAGACGCAAAATAGCATTTATTAATAAGGAAATTAAATGAAATCAACATTTTATGTAAATAAAGAAAGTCTTCAAACTGATAGAAATGCTTCTTAGTTCTAGGAGAAGCATAAAACAGAATATGATTATGATAGTTGGATACTACGTCTTGATTACATCGCAGAAACGTTAATGATTGAATTAAAGATAGAAATTTGATGCGACTTACGTCCGTCTGGATTATCCTCCGTCAGCGAATCGTCCAAGCTGGTAGCTTCACCCTTCTCGACAGCAAGTGCCCGCTTCAGAATGTTATCGGTGCGCTCCTTCTCCTTCTGCGGCAGCCGATACACACCCTTGTCCACGCGCTCCAAATTCAAATTCGTCAATATGCAATCAAAATCTGTAAGTAAATTGAAATTTAGCCATGGAAATATGGTAATGCTGATGATGATCAAACCGGTATAGTCATAAAAGTCGGGTGTGTACAATTCACCGCTCTTATCTTGCTTATCCTGCGACAGCCACTTGATTTTAATCTTCGTCGAACGCTTATAAACATTTTGTATCGCTTGGCATACATAAAAACTACCTTCTAAATTACGTACAGCTAAGAATTCATTCCTACAAAAGTATAAATGATTAACGATTACTAATGAATGAAATTGTTTTGATTTTGATTGACTTACTTGTAAAATATAATCAAATGCTCGTCGCTTTTCGGCGTCGCCGATTTGTTCACGACGATCTTGGCGAACATCTCCAACTGCGGCAAGACGATCTGATACGGTTGGGTTTGCACACGTGTCCGCTTCGTTTTACTGCTCGATGGCGTCGCCAACTCGCTGCCGGCCGACTTCGGCGTCGTCGGTTTTGGCTTGCGCTGTGATGAGCGCGGCGTACTCGGCGACTTTGTCTTCGTCGGTGTGCTGGCACTCGGCTCATTCGGTCCATCCACATCATCTTCTTTCACCGCCGCCGATGTAGTGGTGGTTATCTCATCGTTATTGCTTGGCGTCGTTGGTGTTGCAACATCCGCCTCGCTTGTCGTCTCCATGTTTTCGTCGGCAGGTGATTCGGATTTAGGCGGCTGCGGCGACTCATTTGTGGCAGCAGGTTGTATTTCATCAGCCTTGGGCGATGTAGGTGCTTGTTTCTCTGTCGATTGTTCGGGTAGCGTCGTATCCGAGCTTTGCGACGATGATGTATCCGTATTGAATGGTTTGGGGGATGGCGGTGATGTTTCTGCTTCAGTTGGTTCAGGTGTCGGTAGATGATCATCACTCCTAAATTAATTAAACAATTTTATATATTGAATGCTTTTTTGATAATGTACTTACTTTGTAGCTGCTGCCTCTGGTGGTTGAGGTAGTGGCGGTAGTGTTTCACTACTGCTCTCACTCGGTTTACTCTCAACATTAACAACAGCCTCCTTTTCTGTTAGTTGAGGTGCTGCTGTTGGGGGTAACACAGTTGTAGTACAAGGAGGTGATTGTGTGGTGGTTGGTATCGTTGTAGCTGCTTCAACCTCAACTTGCTGCTGCTGTGGCTGTTCCTTTTTGGGAGGAGAGGAAGCCACCAGCGAAGCACCACCAGTTAGATGATTCTGATTCGATCCAATCTTATCGGTTCCATTGCTTTGCGGCTGTAGTGGTTGCTGCTGCTGTTGTTGTAGGGGTGATTGTTTTTGTGCATCATTCATAGCCGCCTGTTGTGGTTGTTGTTGTTGTAGCTGAGTCGGTGGCTGTAATTGTGGCTGTGGTGGCTGTTGTGTGGGTTGCTGATATGATTGGGTGAGGGGATTACTCTTCGGCGGGCTATAGCCAACGCTGCCCTGATTCATGTTCAATGGAAACGAATTCGTGATCATAGTCGGCTGCTGTCCGAAATTACCACTTCCTGTTTGCGGATGCATCGGCTTGGTGGCGGCGTTCGGCGTGTTCGGCGACGACGTGAGCGCTGGCTTCAATGCGGAACTCATTTCAACGACGTTATTCATTCAAAACCTACCAGGTAAAACATAGAGTGAATAAACAAACAAGCATTGGTTACGCGCCCAAAAAGCTACGCTAACGAACGCCACGCGTAAATAGTAGTGAAAATTACCTAATAACATTATTACTGTACTGTAGATCGTTCACACCACGTTCCGTCGACACGATGCTGATTATATTTCCAATCACAATGCGTTAATATCGTTTAAATTCTCATAAAATTGCACTCGTTATCTGCGCTTATGGAGTGTGATCTGTGCTTATGGCGTCTATCGCTTAGCACTGTTGCCCAATATTTACGTTTTTTCCATCTCACTCGCACGCACGCTCCTCGCGCGTAAATCAAAGCGCAAACTGGCAACCATTCAATATTAGGTTGGCAACGTCGAGCGCCATATTTTATTCATTTCCAACCGAAAATAAATAAATATCATTCCATCCATTTATTAACAATTTATCAATCGCACCGTAATTGTTTTGTAATTATTTGTGAAATTACGTGCATCAATAATGTAGTAATGAGCCGGAAGCAATGCATCGAAACATGATTGGGAATAATGTTGGCAATCGTCATAACATCAAACATCACATTCACACATTTTAATAATTATTAGAACAACAATATTAGGTAATTACAATCGATATCAGTTTATAAATAATGAAAAATGTTTAATAAACGCCAATTCGTTGATTGGTGGTAGTGTGTGTGAGTGTGTGTGCGTGATTTAAGTAGGCAACCATGCAAACCGAACGATTAATTGCATGGTGATTCAACAAAACAATTAATTTTTTAATAGCAAATTGTAAATTAGTTTAATTTAGCAGTGGTTGAAAAATGATAACTTTTGCGAAACGTCAATAGTTTGATGTCATTGTCGTGTTTCTAACCGGATTTTTTGTTTCGTTATGTTGTAGTTGGAAAAAAATACAAATATAAAATGTAATGTAAATGCAATTACAACACGTTGATAATCAAGGTAAGGTCACCGAATACGTTCGACGATTGTTAACAAAAAAAATGTATGTGCTGTGGACGAATTTTGCAGCGAAAATGTGCCATGTATACGTTGAATAGTGAAGATGACATTATCATCTACATCACATAACATGTCTAGTGAAAATAATAGGTGAGTAGATGGATTATTGTGCCGTGTGATTGTATATTCCAACGTGTATACGTGTTCGTTAGATCAATTAGCCCATCTTCAAGTCCTCGTAGCAGTCCACGGCCGTCGCCTCGTCCCCAACACAAGCGTGACTTTACCAAAAGCGACACATACCTCACCGTCAACTGCAAGGAGCTCATCGCTACGAAAGCCGGCAATACATCACCAATTGTACGTACGCACCGTCACCACCTGCAATGTGTATACTTAAAATGTGTGTTATTGCAGTCACCAATTATAAGCGATGTGCATCCATTTCTGGGCAATAAGTCGATCAACGAATTCTCACCATCCAGCGTCGATCTGAGTTCGACGAGCAGCTCCACCAAAGAGAAGCAGCGCTCGAAGAAAAAATCGTCGTGGTATACTGTACTCTATCCCACATACAAATCACGCTCCGAGGAATTCAAACAAATATTCAAAGATGTACCTGATGATGAACGGCTCGTTGTCGGTAATTAATTAAAAGTTTCTTAGTTGTCATGACAACGCATGACGTCATCGCAACAAAATAATATTACTTAATTTGAAGAGAAAAAGTGAAATGTCATCTTGTTTTGTCTTTGTAGATTACTCGTGTGCGTTGCAAAAAGAAATACTCGCACATGGCCGGCTCTACGTTTCACAGAACTTCTTGTGCTTCTATGCGAACATATTCAGTTGGGAGACGAAGGTGTCCATCAAGTGGAAGGATGTGTCGGGTTGTACCAAAGAAAAAACAGCGCTAGTTATACCAAATGCAATATTAATTACCACAAAGCAGGATAAGTATTTTCTCACCAGCTTTGCGGCGCGTGATAAAACGTTCATGATGCTGTTCCGCGTGTGGCAGAACGCATTGATGCACAGGCCGATGAACCAACAAGAAATGTGGCAACTGGTAAGTGATTCAACATCATCATTATTACTTTAAATTAAACAATTTTAATTCAGGTTCACGATTCCTACGGTGCCGAACTGGGCTTAACGAGCGATGATGAGGATTATATTGCCCCGGGCACGGAGGATGAATGTAAAATGCCATCGTCATCGCAATGCCCTTATCAGAGCGAGGAGTGCGCGAGCAATAACGATGCGTGCTCGACGAGCACGAACGCCGATCAGACCTCCTCCCTCGACAACAACAATAAGCTGGATGATAATAGTCAATTAGCATCCGAATCTAATCAATCGAACGAGATTGGAAGCAGTGATATACCGATACAGGCGAGTGGGCATAAACGTGACGCGATGGGCGACGTGCACGATTCGGATCGCGAGAGCAGCGAATCGGATCGGGAGAAAGATATGTAAGTGTGTTGTTGGTGGGTTTTTTTGGTTGGTGACGCAGGCACTTTGTCAACGTTGTTTTATTTTTCATTTTTCATTTTATTTTGGGGGGAAATGGGTTTGTTTATTATTTTGTTTATTTATTATATGTGGTCGTATCATTTTTATTCAACAAACAAGAAACAAACAAACAAAACAACAGTACTCTCATGTTTTTTCACATTTTATGGCGTTTATTTCTACTTTCAGGATTTTAAAATCATTTTCACCCACACCTCGAAGTAGTCATGAATTAGATCCAATCACCTTAAAATCCTATGATAATCCCGATCCTAGTCGTTCATCCAGTGACGAGAAACTCTAGTAAGTTTATTATTATTATTTTATCAATTTATTATTTTATATATATTTATTTATTTTTACAAATAATTCGCTTGTCTATTTTTTATTTATTGTTTTGTTCTCTCTTTCTATCTTTTCAAGTTTGATTTTTCATATATTGTATTTTTGTAACATGTTAACACACACCGCATTAAAACGCTTTTCGATTCGAATTTGCGCTATATACAGACTGCAGATGATGGAAGAACGAGAAATTGAACACGTTAACGCTATTTGGACATTGCAATTTAAATATATGCAATATTTATATTTATTGCTCATTCAATCATACATACATAGAGTTCAGAGTTCATGTATACACGAAAAAGTTTCTAGTAGTAATGTAAATAAATAAAACGCCATCGTTAATCTGTTAAATTAGCGCTAGGATACTTGAGATTAGGCATTATATATTGATAGTAGTTCATTACCATTTCTCATTGGTTCATCATCGACTGGATAAAAATATAATAATTTGCGCGCTTGTTTGAGATCTAATTTAATGATGCTGAATATCGTGATGTTGTATAATAATTATCGTGTTTGTATTTTTCTCTCTCTTTTTCTGTTTTAGTCCAATTTGTACGGCCTTGCACGAAGGTAGAAAGCTATTAAACGAAGTCATTCCTTTACACATTGACCAAGTATTTACATTGTTATTTACAAGTTCCAAGTTCTTCCTCGATTTTCATGCGTCGCGCAAAACCGCCGATCTCACGCAAACGACGTGGACGCATAACGCCGACGATAATACGAAAAGTCGCGTGCTCTCGCTCACCGTGGCGCTGCATCAGGCGGTCGGACCAAAAACGGCACAAGTCACCGAAACCCAGGTAATCAATATTCGTAAATAAAATTGAAACGATTACATTTGAAGTTTAATAATTGTACTGATATATCTAATGCTGGCCTTTTTGGCTTCTAAATTGAGTAAAAACAGATATTTTTAGAGTGTAAAGGGTTAAAACTAAACTTTTTGAATTTATATCGACTAACATTGAGTTTATTTACCTGAAACTTACATTATGGCATTAAGGGATTAAACTAAATCAGCCGATTAAACAAAGCCGTATAAAGAAATGAACATTTGCTGAAAAAGTGTCGACTAAAATTGATTTCTATTAACTTAAACAACTTGTAAACTTTATCTCATCATTAATTACATTTTTTACATTGATTACATGAATAGAGAAGTGGCAGTACGATCACCCTCAGCGTGAATATTTACATTGCGTACGGTGAAATACAAACCGTCATCGCTTTCATCCAATTGATATTTACACGCACTCTTTGCGATCTCATTCTCGTACGGATGTATAATCAACGCTTCAATTAATATCTCCTTGTCGTAATGTGCGTCTTCATCCACTTGTTGGCTGGTTAATTTACCATCCGCATAGTTAAATTCAATGTAGCTGTAGGATTTCTTCTTGCGGTAGTCGTAGCTTTCGTAGTCGTCGACGTACAATCGTCCCGTTGCTTCACCGCGTTGATTTAGATGGATCAGTAAGTCGTAGGGGTCGTCATGCATATAGTGGCTGGATTTGCGCGAGTATGGCTTTAGTGGAATGATACTACCACGGCGATGGTATACAGGCACCGAGTCCATATTCACCGCCATCCAAATCCATCCGTTTCCTTCGCTACTCCATTCGTTCGTTCCCGGAATGTAGACGGTGTGATTTATTGTGGCACGAGTAACTACCGGTGCCACTAGTATATTATCACCCACTAGAAATTCTTCATCAATATTGTATGTAACCTCATCGTGTGGGTAGTTGTAAACTAGCGGGCGTATTACCGGATCGCCATTGCGTTCGTGCTCGTAGAAGATTGTATACCAATACGGTAGATACAAGTAGCGTTGCTTTATGGCCGCACGGAATCGCGTTTGCATATCTTCTGGATATAGGTATGGTTCACGTCTTGGTCCATCATTAGGCGAATGTTGACGGAAGAATGGTAGCCATGCACCTAATTGAAACCATCGTTGATACAAATTCGGATCCGGATTGAGTAGGGCAAAACCACCGACATCAGTTCCCGAAAAACTTACACCAGCTAACGCTTCTGTTAGTGCCATTGGGATTGAAATTTTTATATGTTCCCAGGTGGCGGCAATATCACCGCTCCATACCGCCGAGTAACGTTGTGAGCCAGCAAAATGCGAGCGTGTTAGTACAAACGGACGTTGCTTACCATTAAAACGCCACGATAATCCATTAAATGTCGCTTTAGTTTGTAGAAATCCGTAGATGTTATGTAAGTCACGATGTTTTACATTATCATGATGCAATAAATCACCGCTCATTGTTTGTTCGTCCTGTTGAAAAACGCTCGGTTCATTCATATCATTCCATATGTGTACTACTGAACTAGTATTGGCAAATTTGTCGTAGCTATACAACATCGAATACCAATCACGCGCTTTAGGATTGTAAAAATCGATGTAAGAAGATAATCCTGGCCATGACTGCGCTTGATAATCACTCCCATCTGGATTACGCACAAAATACTTTTCTTTACCCTCAGCGTAGACGAAATAATCATCCTCCACCTTAATGTGCGGATCGAGTATCAACACCAATTTACGTCCATCCTTCGCGAGCTTATCTTGCATTTGTAACGGATTTGGAAACGCTGTGTAATTCCATGTAAAGTAACGCTTACCGTCCGTGTAATCGATATCCAGCCACATTACATCCATAGGAAAGTCGCCAGCATCTAAGTTATCAACAACGCTTTCAAGATCATCTTGCGTGAGGTAGCTGTAGCGACATTGATGATATCCGAGTGTGAATAGCTGTGGCAGTGGTGTTTTACCTGTTAGATGAACGTATTGTCGCGCTACCTGCTGCATCGTCGGTCCGCTCAACAAAAACAAGTCGATTTTGCCGCCTTCAGCGATTATTAAAGTGTTTAGCGATGTACCATCCTGCCGATCGATATCGACGAAGGTTTGCGCTGCATTCAACCAAAACAAACCGCTTGTTGACTTATTACCATGCGCGTAGAGTAATGGAATCACACCGTAGAGCGCCTCTTGCGTTCCAACTTTATACGACATGTAATCGACATTGTACATACGATACGGATTACTATTTTTCGTATCCTTTAGCTGTAGATTATCGGCATGCTCTGGCAAGCCATACGCTGCTTGTACGTTATTAAAACGCAGATCGATCGCAATCGATTGCAGATTATCATCATCGTTATAGGTCAGATAATTTTGTTCGTTGATTATCACATTTACTCCATCGTTGGTAGTTAATTCTAGTTGAAATTGTGGTGATGCTGTAATTTTCAAAGTTGAACCACCGTTGACTAACGTAGTTTCATTCGCTGATGTAAATGCAACCAATTTTGGTTGTCTATCATCTAATGCTTCTTCCAGATCAGGTCGATTGTTTTCACCAATTTGTATACGAAAATTATCATTTTCAATCGATGAAATACGTATCATTACTTGCTGTCCAGTTACGTCATTTTTAAGCGTTGCATCGTAAATGTACATGCCATTTAATGGATTAACAATGTGGTAGCGATTCTTCGGCGGTGGATTGTTGCGTATCGCATCGCAGAAGGGACGTTCGTTGCATGTGTACCAAGCCTGTACACCTATCACACACAATATTACTATAGCGACAGCGTATTTACTCGTTCGCATTTCGAAATACAATTAGTTTTCGATCATTTGTACCAAACTGTTTATATACTCATTCATTTTTTGTGTGTCGATTAGATTAAATCTCTTAAGTATCAATTAAATATAGTTTAGTAGATTGTGTGTGTTATGTAATATGCGTGTTATTATTTTGTTTGTGTGTTGTTACAGGTAATGTTGCCATGTAGTAAGGCTGGATTTTTGTATGCGATTGATGTGGAAACGGTCAATGCTGGCATTCCATATGCGGATAGTTTTTGCGTGCTGGTGCATTACTGCCTGCATCGAATTAGCGATTCGCAAAGTTCGATTGCTGTGTACGCGCAGATCAAGTACAAGAAATCAGTATGGGGTATTGTGAAAGGTAATAAATAAATAAATCTTATCAATACATGATAATGTCTATTTTTACTTAAGTGTGATGTTTATTACTGCTTTTTATTATAGGTATGATTGAGAAAAACTGCTGGCAGGGTTTGGAGGATTTCTTTACGTGCTTAGGCAAGTCGCTGTTGATGGAGGCGGAGGAGACGACCAGCACGGCGATTCGTCGCAAGTCGAAGCGAAAACGACGGCCGCCGATTATGCGCCATCCGAGCTTCGAGGAGATCACACCGATTCGCGGTTCTATAACGCGAACGCGCGGCGGCGTCGCACAGCAGCGTCGCTTCTCGCAATCGCATTTCGCCACCTCGATCGTCTTTGCTGTACTTATCCTATTAGTCATATTAAATATATTGTTGTATTATAAATTGTGGTCGTTGGAGGATTCAGCACCGTATTCGATGATGGACCTTCAAGTCCTCAAGTAATACTTAATATTCATTTCCTATAATGATTAATTTTTAATCATATAATTAATTGCTACAGAGATCCGCCAAAGAATCATGAAGATTGGATTAAGTTATTGCAGAAACAGGAGACACTACACACGGTCGAGATGCATAAATGGCAGAAAATTCTAAAGTCAGCTATTAAACTACTCAAACAGGTAATACATACTCTAAATTATCTACAGGACGTCTCTAAATACAGGCCAGGTAGATGACTGATTAGAAATCGGTTGCATCAAACGATAAATAAATAATCTTAAATTAAAGACCCTTCAAAAATATTCTATAAATATGAGTTATATTCTTTCATTCTAATGAGCATAGTTTTGCATTTTAAGTCATAGATTTAATTCTACAAGAAATTTTTTGTGTCTTTGTAAAATATTTGTAAACATAGATATTGCTGCGATTTTCTAAACCATATAAATCGCTAAAATGTCTAAAAACGGGCATCTTCATCTCTCTTTAACTTGTGAGATTGTTCTGTACGCCTATAGATTTTACAGTACCGGATTAACCAATAGCCAAATTAGACAAATGTAATTCGCCCCGCGTTTAGGTTTCATTTCTGTAGCAAATTTTAATATATTAGGTTATAAATAGACGCATTTAGTGCCGTTTTCAAAAATTTAACATGATTTTCACTGGCATTTATACCAAACTTTTTTTGTCTATCAATTGTTCTAAGGATCAAAAACGAAGCTCGTAAACCTTCAGGATCGTTGATCCTTAGAAAGCAACTAAAAAACAATTAATAATGATGTTGGAGAAATTTAACTAGATATATTAGGCAAATTTATGCAAATGAATGAGAGCTACTTAGACTTCTTCCTGTATATATTTGAATTTTGTCTAGGGATCACCTAATTATTTACCGGGCACTGAGATTTTAGATTCTTTTATTATTATATGTATTTCCTAACATTATTTTCTACCTATTCTAAACAGAGACACATCTGTATGAGAATGACATTTTATATTAAAGCAAAAATTAATTATTTTATAGACGGAAGAATCTCTGAACGATTTGCAGCGTTCCATTCATCCAGCCTACACAAATAAAATAATGTCGATATTACAAAACCATAAAGGGATGGATTGCCAAACTGCAACATCAGCAACAACAGCAACAACCAATAATAACAATGATGAATTGTAAATGAATGCAACTATAATACCTTTCATCAGGTAAACTTACAACAACAACAAAAAAACAAATCTGTCACAACGCGCACTCGTTTTAGATGAATTTTATTTAAAAAAAAAGAAATTATATGAGTAGATTTTATCCATTGTTCCTTGTACACATAGTTCATTAAATATATATCTATATATATGTTAAATAAAACACAATTTTCGTTTTTTTTTTAAATTAATTAAAATTCCAAATATAAAAGAACAAGAATTAAAAGCCGATAATGCAGAAGTTATCTTCGTAAAATTTTGGCTATTAGCTACTAGATGTCGTTGTTGTAGCAAATTTATTTTTACTCATTTTTGTATACAATTTAATAAAATCATCACGATTTATCGAATGTTGCAAATAAATGCGGTGTGAAATAGAACAGAGTCATTGTTTTCGTGCCGTTTTTAACGCGTTAAAGTGCGTCGAGATTGAGATTTGACAGAAAGTAGAGACACACACACATACATATACAATACACACACAGACAGCAGAAAAATAAAAAACAATATTAGAAAAAAAGAACTTATAATTCCGTACCAGCAATTTCGTTCGGGAGTGCAAGTTGTAGCAGAATGATATTCTAATTGAGAAAATGAAAACGATGCTGTATATATATACACACCTATGGTTTAAATTATTATGCTAATTATTTTAACGTTTTTGTTAGATATTCTAAATAAACAATTAATAAGTTCTATGAGCTCATCAAATAGTAATTCTTATCAAGACGACGCTTCAAGGTAAGCATTTTGCGCAAATAAGCGTACATAATTGGAAATGAGACGATTTAAAATTAGCTAAGGGAATCGTTCAATCGTTTTTGAGGTTATGTTTGCCGAATGTCAAATTTGAATGTCATCCTATTTTTATTTATTAAATGGAATTGATGCGTGTATTATTATGTTTGGTAGGAACAACCAAGAGGCCTCGTCCAGCTCCACATCGACAACGCCAAACAATCATCGTTGCAATCTGATCGACGGCGATAATCGCGACGACGACATGAAACGGGCCGCGGCAAAGAAGCTGATTGAACGCTACTTCTACCAGCTCACGGACGGTTGCGGCAATCCGAAATGTGATAATAGATTTTGTGCGTCCAGCGGCATGGTAAATTCGCTTCTACATTACATTTCTAATCCAGTATTTATCGTTTTCCTATACGTGTACATTATTTTCTAGCTGGAAAACTTAACCCCGAACCAGGCCGCCGCACAAGCCATACATTTATTCGCTCGCGATGCACCATTATGCGAAGGACATCCGAATAAGATGCCGCGCACACAGCAGCTGGGTACTTGCGTGTTCAGTAATAAGAGCGTGGACGATGTGGAGGATTCAAACAGTGCCAATATGCCATGCAATGATTTAAATTTAGGCCTAAATAGCAGCGAATCGACTAGTAAAACAAGCAAAACCAAATCAGAATTAAGTAAGTAACAATATATTGAATATATTTTTGTTGAATTAGTCATTTCTATGTAGATGAAACCATACCGTATTTAACCGAAGAGAAACTGTATGAGATCATCGATGAGTGCGAGGAGAGTAAATGCTATTCGAAGCTAATTCGTACTTTAGGCGAGGTGTATAGCAGTATCGCATCGCTCAGTCGTAGTTTTCGTCAAACGAAAGTCAATTCGCCGATCGAAGCCATGTTCGACAAAGCTACAGGTAACAAAATGGCTGATAGTTTCGTTGCTATGACAACATAAACAATCATTTTTATTTCTAATAGGTGATATTTCGAGCTTAAAAAAGGAGGATGTACGTACACTGGAAGGTGAGAAGGACAAGGACGAGGATAGTTGTGTGAGTACGTCGAGCAGCGATACGACAATATCGTACCGCGATATGCCGTTGGACTTTTCATCGCTACGACGCGCCTACACCGCCCTGTTTAAGCTGCAGAATTCGATATTTGAGAGTGCGCTGGTGAATGCGCTGGTAACACTCGCCGGCTACCTGCAAATGGAGCTGCAATCGCGCAATCAAAATTTGTACACCACCGATGATTTTGTACATGTGTTTTTGGTCGTATTCGAGATACCGCCGCTCGGTTCCGGCGACTTTCTCGAAACCGCCTTTCCTGCTCTGTGTCGCGCCACCGAATGGATGACGGTCGATGTACAAGGAAAGCTTGCATTAGCTTGGAGTGGACCTGGTAGCGGCAGCTTAAAACTCCTCCTCGAAAATCTGCAACAGTTGATTACGCTGCGCGTGATACTGATGCAGTATCTCGACTTTCACGTGCAGGACGAGAATGTCGTTACGTCAGCGACGAAATTGATGAAGGTGTGTGTGTTTGTGTCTGATGATACAATAATAAATTATTGTTAATTGAATATATAATTCAAGGTGCTTTACTATGCGAATATATTGGCCGGCGTTTTGGAGTCGCCCGACCTGCGTGAGGATTGCGTATTCGAGGATGGGTACATGCGTATCAAGACACGACCGCCGCCCGACGAATTAGGTGAGTGTACACGCTATAAATTACGAAATATTGCGGTCTGATACTTGTTGGTAGTTATGCAACAAAGCGATTTTGATTCTCTATTAAAAATTTTGCTTTTTTCGAGTTAAAAATTATAAATTCAAATGGGAAATGTTGTAAAGCTTGTTTAAAGCAATAATAGTTCAAGTCGTATGACATCTGTATGTCAGCCATTACACTTTTCAAAAAATATATTTTAAGGCTTAAAAATGTTTAATGGGAGTGAGGATTATCTTAAATAACTTCTTATAGGGTTGATTAAAGCATTACTAACACAAACCGGATTGTAATCGATTTAAAAATACAGAAATTGTATGAAAATATTTTGACGTGTGGATCTGCCTTGGCAGTTTACGAAATTAGCTCTGTTTAGACTTAAAATTGCTTAATTAGTATGCGTTTTGTTGTAAATCGTTTCGAGGAAGGTGAAGAATATATTTTAGCGTCTTTAACCACTTGTTAGATACAAATTTATCTCTATGTGCATATTTGGTTACATAACCAGGCTTTATTTTTGTTTGGACAGCACTAGAACTAGGCGTACACATACTAGATTGCCGCAAACCGTACATACCATTCTCCGAATTCTACAACGAGCCGCTATCCGACATCGTCGAAATGGATCGCGACTTTGCCAACTATAAGAGCGAAATGAACAAATTCAGCTTTATGAACTATCCGTTTATACTGACGCCAGCGACGAAAACGATGGGCCTCTACTATGACAATCGCATTCGCATGTTCTCCGAACGTCGCATCAGCATTCTGCAGAACGCCTCCAATCCGTATCTGCGTCTGAAAGTGCGACGCGATCACATCATTGACGATGCGCTGATCGAATTGGAATTGATTGCATTGCACAATCCGGTCGATTTGAAGAAGCAGCTGGTGGTGGAGTTTGTCGGCGAGCAGGGCATCGACGAGGGCGGCGTTTCGAAGGAGTTTTTTCAGCTAGTCATTGAGGAGATTTTCAATCCCGATTATGCAATGTTTACGTACCAGAACGAATCGCAAACGGCGTGGTTCAATCCGACCAGCTTCGAATCAGAGGCGCAATTCACGCTCATTGGAATCGTACTCGGTTTAGCCATTTATAATAACGTCATACTGGCGGTGAACTTTCCGATGGTGTTGTATCGTAAGCTAATGGGAAAGAAAGGATCGTTTGAGGATCTACTCGACTGGAATCCGGTAATACTAATACTTATTTGTGTGCTGATTGGATTGCATATAATATTGTTTCTTGGTTGACGAACTATAGTATTTTGGCTTTACAGCCTTTAAGAGTTCCTCAAGAAAGAATAATTATCGTAGTGCACCAAGTGAACACATCAAACATCTTAGAATTTATTTATATAATTGTTTAAAATGTTGCAGACATTATACAATAGCCTAAAACAGATGTTGGATTATAACGAAGCGGACTTGGAGGATGTATTTATGCAAACGTTTCGTGTCAGCTATCAGGACGTGTTTGGCACGCTATTGCACTACGATTTAAAGGAAAACGGCGATCAAGTGACGGTTACAATGGAGAATAAACATGAGTTTGTCGATTTGTACGCCGATTTTTTGCTCAACAAGTCGGTGGAGAAGCAATTCAAGGCGTTTTACAAGGGATTCCAAATGGTGACTGATGAATCGCCGCTCGAACAGCTTTTCCGTCCCGAGGAGGTTGAATTGCTCATTTGTGGCAGCAAAGTAATTATTCAAATCGTATTATGAGTATTATTTCTAGGGAAACTCTTTGTTGGTAGCAAAAAACTTAAATATTACTTAATTAAAGAATTTTGGTGCCTTTATTTGGTGTACCATCTCAAAATGTTAGAAAATGTTGCATTGAGCTATTTATACAAAAAAATTAAGGTAAAAACCCAAAATAGACCTCACAAAAAAACGCCATGATATCATGGCTTACCAAAAGTTGGCAAATAAACCATCTTATTATATTTATACAAAAAAAATATAGAAGATTAGGGACAGATCAATGAAAGGAGAATTGGTCAGGTTTTATTGTTCATTCATAGCGGTTTATTGGATTTGTTTTACTTATTATTTATCAGAAGTTTCTCAAGAAAGAATTTATTAATATTCCTATATTTACTAATTAATTGTTTATTTATTTATTTAGAATTTCGATTTTGATGAGCTGGAGGATGCGACCGAATACGATGGCGGCTACACGAGCACAACGCTCATCATTAAACACTTCTGGTCGGTGGTGCACGCCTTCTCGATAGAGGACAAGCGCAAACTGTTGCAGTTCACCACCGGTTCGGACCGCGTACCGATTGGCGGTCTCAGCAAGCTGAAGCTGGTGATTGCTCGCAATGGACCCGATTCGGATCGTCTACCCACCGCGCACACCTGCTTCAACGTGCTCCTCCTGCCCGAATATCTGACCAAAGACAAGCTAAAGGATCGATTAGTTAAGGCGATCAATTACTCGAAAGGTTTCGGTATGCTCTAAATGAGAATCGAATCAACAATAATCTGGAAGAAGCAGCAGCAGCAGCAACAAGTAAAAAAACAACAACTCGACCGATTTTTACTAAATAATAACAAAAACGCAAACAAGCAAAAAATGTGGCATCAACAATACTACTACAGTGCGATGTTATTGATTGATTTATTATTCAATTTCTTTTTTTGTGTAAATATTGTTTAACTTCTTCTCTTCTATGATTACTACTTGATCGCGGCTATGAACAAAGCATATTATGTTTTTTTTTGTTTAAGTTGTTTTTTATTATTATTATTTAATTGAGTTATATAAGTTTTAAACTTTCAATTTTTAATTGAACCAACAAAATGGTAGGTAATCGCTTTGCTCATGGTCGATGATTGTCCATACATTAAAAAATAAAACACACGTGTAATTTGATTATTTTCTAAAAAATGCAAAAAATAAATTTATTATAATAAAATAAAATGAAATGAATTCATGACAATTCATGGAAGAGTGATTGCGGTTGTTGAATTTGTTGTAGAATTCGCATGGTGGTAGTTTAAGTGCGCTAATATCAAACGATTAGTGCGTCGAATATGTCGGAGTACGTTTCTCGCCAAACGATTCAATCGCACGTTCAACTCTCCTTTAATAATTTAATTCCAAATGAATTGAATGATGAAAATTAATAATTGTTTTAATCACTTACTGGTTGTGCATACTCCGCGAAGATGTCGTGTTATAGTCGCGTTAGCGCTAGCCTGAATCTCCTTCGTTGCAATTGCACAGGTGGCATGATGCACCTCCTGAATTTGATCATAATCTACAATTTCAATTAAAATAAATTTAAAATTCTTGGGGCGATGGTGCTGCCATAAAATTAAATTCGGATTGCAGATTTTCGCTGAACTATATTCGTTATTTAAAAATCGCGTTGCGTAAAATCTGATATATTAGCGTCAACGCAATGTTTGCAACGAATTTTAAGATGCATTACTTAAATTTGATCTTAATCTACCAACAATTTTAATTAAATAAAAAGATTTGATGTTTGAAAAAATTTTGAGTGATGGTGCTGTCACTACGCAGAAACTGTTAGAACTATACAGTTCATCAAAATTCCGCACAGAATCGCACCGCCACTTTAAAAGAAATTTTAATAAAAATAATTTTTGATATAATTTCAATGTAATATTTCGAGATGTATTAGGAGAATATCTGAGCGTAGAGGGTAAGATTATTTTAGTTGCTAAAATCGTCATTCGTCGCCTGCCGTGGGGATGGAAGCATCATCACTTTAAAAACATTTTTTAATCGCGTTATATAGTCAGGCAAATAGCCCACATTTCGATTTAACTTATTCTACATCTTACCGTTCGTTGGAAATGTAGTATGACTACAACACGTCGAGGACAGCATCATCACCACCAACAACCACAACACATGGATGGACAGATACATTGTGCGAAGCGTTCAGCCCGATCGGAGCGTATTTAACTATCTCGTCGATGCTATTTGATGCATGAATGGACACATAATTTATTACCATACGAAGGGATCGGTTCGCTAAATGGCAATTGTTTATCAGAAATTTATTGGCTAATTAAAAGAAAAAGGCTGTGAACGCAAACAATGCGAATTAATCGGATTTGGAAGATTATCATTGATTGCAACATTAGTTATGATAATATTTTTGGTTGGTGTTCTAATCGCATTAAATGTATGTTTGGTTGCCTAATCACGAAACAATGCACGATGTGATAACAAAGTTTCTTCCACAACATTACAAATAACTTTATTCATATATATATTATATAGGTATATTCATATTATTTTACAATATAATACAGTGTCTTAACTTTTAGTAATCTCTTCGTGTAACCATAACAAGTTGCAATTAAAATACAACGTTGCGATCATTTTATTTAAAAAATATATATAGAATTAATCAATTAATAGTTGGTTTGTTTTTATACATGGTATATCGTGTTTCGCATTATTAAATCTGGCCGAGAATTTAACAATGCTAAGTACAAAATTTTCGTATTCAAATCATAAAAAATATCTCGTATAATAATAATAATTTTTTTCGTTCAAAATTAATTATATAAAAATTACCGTTATTTTTGCCTTCTTTCTTTTTTTTTCTTGCGTTTAATACATAATACAACTTATATATGATAATAGGTAGGTAAATTAATAAACGAAATATTACTATAAATATCCTAATGGCAATGTTCGGTTACGTCAACGACGACAGACTTTTTCCAGCCGAAAAGGAAGTAGCCGACGGCGGCGCCGATCACCACCGCCGCACACAGCCACACATTGTACGTCATGAATATCAGCATCAAAAAGTAGCTCACCACCATTTGAATGATATGCAGAAATGTTTGGAAGAAATGCATAAGACTCATCATCGTCGGCCTACAAAAAATAAACAATTCGAAATCAAATAATTGTCTTTTTTTAATAAACATATCATGTTGTGTATTAAATATTTGCATGCCGCTACTAGAGTTACTAAAGTGAAAGGTTAGTTTGCAGCGTTTCCCAAACTTTTATTCTGAACACTTCTAGACTACAACAAACATCTCTACTCTACACAATTATGGAAGCTTTTTTTAAATAAATTTTAACCTTTTGCACTCGAATGTCCCATCATGTAGAGTACATTTACGCTCGTATATTGAAAAATTACTAGTTTGCGAAACGCTGGTTTAGTGATTGTTTGTTTGTTTATTTATTATTTTTTGATTATTGTAGCACTTACGGTTGCTTGTGGATTACCTCACCGACCATACTGCCATGAAAAATGATTAATTTTGCATTAATTTTGGATTAACACGTAATTTAAACAATGATGTGATATAATTAGAAAAAAATGTGATTGCACTATTAATAATAGATTTACGATAGCAGGGAATGATGATACTTACTGAACAACTTGATTATCTTCTGATACGACACCTTTTTCCGCCGGTAATGTCACCGCCCGATACTGGAGCGCATTGTACGTTTTCCAAAACAAATATTCCCTAGAACATATAAACAATTTTTTACAATCATTACTCAACTCAATTTACTATAAATTCTTTCACTGTGCGCGCATAAAGAATGTCAAGGTGATCAAAACTTAGATAATCGGTAAGAGAGCAATAGTAATATGAAAGTGCTGTTGTGCGCTGTTTTATGATTGAATTTTTTCGAAATTGCGCAACTTGCGCTCTAGCTGCTACAAGATTCAATTATAGCAACGAAGTGAAAACTGGATAATTATTTACTGTACACCAACAACATGATCTACAATAGTAATGATACCCAGAGACTCACAATTTCATTATTACTTTGCTACAAAGTATTTGCGATACACTACTGCGTATTTATGAATTCAAAAGCAATAAAATTTAGCCCAAATGCATAAAAAACCAGCATAAGAAGTGCAAATTGTACAAAATTGTATGTTTCACCTACTTATGACTATTTAAATCAAAATGAGCGACTCTAAAACCACTATACAATACATTACTTGGCATTTATGACATCCAATTTAGTTGAAAGTAAACAATTTGTGTCTTAGCCAGTTAAGACGTCTTCAAAACGTCATAATTAATTTGCAAGACAATCAAATTTAGTCCAAGTATCAAAAAAACAAAGTGAAAGGCGTATAATTTCTGCCGATTTCCGTTGCTTATGGTTTATACAATATCATTTTTAGTGACAATCTTAATACAACGAATGGTTAAGTCACTGACCTATAGTATTTAAGGCCTTCGTAAAGAGCAGCCATGAAGAAGATGCCAATCATCGAACCAATTAATCCGCCAACGCTGTTAAATTTCCAACTTTCGAATAATACTGTCTCGGTATAGCCAAAATGAAACTAGAAAATAGCATGTATTGTGTGTTAGTTACATTGCGAATTGGTAATGAATGAAAATATCTTACCCACATCGCCATCATATGTTGCATACTACCACCACCCATACCTTCATGACCCTCATGTTCATTTCCACCCCCCGATTCATGTCCACCATTACCATGTCCTCCATGTCCTCCATGCCCTCCATGATCATCGTGTCCCTGACCAGCGGCATGGTGTCCCGAATGGTCCATGGAATGCATGGTATGGTTCATCGTGTGCATCGAATGGTCCATTGTTGCTACTATTACTTCTACTACTAGTACTTCCCGTTATTAATTCCTCAGGTTGTGAAAGTCGAACTGGAACTGGAACTGAACTAGAGCAAGTCAAACGCATAATCCTAGACGCGGCGAGAGGAGAAAGGGAAACGTTCGTACGGTGCCGACCGGCCCAAACCACAAAAACCGAACGCACAACAAAACATAACCTAAACACCGAAATTCAATCATCAATCAATCAAGGTCATATTGTTTGCTCGCGTCGCGCTTTGTGGCCCAAATGAAATCTGATCGACTCGCCGATAAGCGACATTAAATACACTTTTTAATAATACGATATTGCACACGACACCATTATTACTAATTGTTCGCTGTGTTGTGGTGTGGTGCCGTGCGCATTATTTTCATCGCCTAATTCGTATTGTATTGAAACGCGATAGAGAAAACAGACTATCGTCGTGTGCAAAATACTTTTTTTTTTCGTAAACAACGACGTTGTTAGTAACCAACAGCGTTCATTTATCAATATTATTAGAAACCGCAACGACCCAACTGTATGTATGCGTGTGTGTGTGTATATTTTTGTGTGATAAAATATTTGAATAATAAATACGTGGTGATTTGTGGGGGGCTAGCTGGTGATTTATTCATACGCAATGTTGTTGATTAGTAGTGAACAAAGCGGAATTTGGACGCGTGTACATCGTAACATATTGTTCAATCAGGACACTATCATCATTGAAAATATGTTATGTAAATGCACTAACTAACCTCTCAAATATTCGGGATATGATGGAGGTCACTCGTCGTCGTTCTTTGCTTTGTTTGCTCTCAACGCAGCGCTTCGTACCAATGCATACACGAAACAATATATACTTAATAATTAATTAAATGTAATATGGAAAATTGTTGTTGCTAACAACTTTCACTTTATTGGAGAATTGCTATTACGTGCGAATAGCACCTCTTTATCGCGCACTATACATCTGACAGAAATAGACTAAGAGTAGTTCAAATGGTTTGACGTGGTGGCTGAGCAGGTTCGAATGACAGAATCAGAAGTCTCATGCATATGTCTTTACTTAAATTATTTATTATTTTCTTTTTCTGAACTACTTTTACAATTCAAACAGTTTGTCGAGGGGAACTTTGGAGAAGAAGCGTGATAGGTATTGTTTGATCGCCACCGCAAATCCTTTAGCAAAATTATCCTTAACGTCCCCATACAGCTCTTTCCAGTTCTCCTGCGCGACACGATTGATCTCATCGCTTAACTCCTTATTGCCCTCCACTACGTTCTCATAGTAGAAGGACAACCATTCCGGTACTTGGAAATCCATCTTCAAATCGGTTACCTCCAAGAATTGCTTGCCGTTCTTCGTAATTTTCTTGCACGTAATATGGTTGATGATTTCCAACTTGGTGAAATCGACGACACAATCACCGCCGCCTTTCATCGCAAAGAAAAACAACTTTCCGACGAGTTCGTGTTGTCCCTCAATCTTCGCCTTCTCATTGAAGAACGTGAATTCAATCTTGCAATTATCTCCATTCAAATCGACTCTAAAATAATATGATTTTGAAGAAAAAAATTTAATGATAATTTGATAGTATGTACTTGGCGTCAGTCAGACGGGAATTTTCAATGCCTGAAAACTCCAAGTTGGTGTAGTTTTGTTGCATGTCCAAGGCGCGTCCCGTGCCCTCTAAGTAGATGAAATTCACTCGAATTGGAATGGTGGATGGGATTCCCATTTCCTTGATACCTATAACACATTTTTACATCAAGTAATGCGCTGCCAAAAGTAAATTAATGTTTTTTTCAATGATATCATTGGTTTTTTATAAAATAATTTCGAATAAGTAAGTTGTAGGAGGAGGTATTGAAAGTATTTTTAAGTCTTGAATAAATAAACAATAGGGTATCATAAATTATGAGAAAATGATTAATTGGCATTATCAAGTTGATCTTTTTTTTTTTTGATCAAGTATTAATATATCAAATTTCCACATAAAATTTAAAAATGTCTAAAGTTCGTTAATTCATCACTTATAGACCGGGTTTTACGGTACATACAAATGCTGATTGTGAAATTTCATGTAAACGACATGCAAAAAGTCCTAGAGGAAATACTTTTAAGTGTTTCCAAGTGCGAAGATTTCAAGTATTCATAGCAATTCGAAAACATTCGATTTAGGTCTTGGTGTAATCTAGATGTTATTTATATCAAAGAGTTACAGCTAGACATATAGTAAATAATTTCAGGTAAATAAAAATAGCTGAACCTTCTTCTTTCCAGTTGTATTTCAGAATGTGTTTGTGGCGACTACCCAGGCAAATGGATAACAATCTAAAATACATTTGATACTACTCTCTGAACAGTAGCGTAACGAAGAAACAAAGTCCGTCCGCAAAAAGGATGTTCGGGCCTTCCCAATCACAGAATTGAAGAGATTTGGGAGCTTTCTTTAAGCCACTGTCCTTGAAATTAATAACTATTCTGAAATACAACGCAAAAAAAGTTGTAGAACGTTTGGAAATACAAAAACGTGTTCAGCTTTTTGTAAAATTTCCAAACGTCTGCTTTTTATAAGTCATAGTCGAAACACAAGTATTTTCTAACATTTGATAATAATAATTGATTTAACTCTAATCTGGGCTATTGTGTGTGACGACGACGTGAGACATGAAACATTGACTCGATTTGCGTCATCACATCACCATTACAACAAGCAATTAAACCAATTATCATCATTGCAACGATTACATAGTAGAGTAATAAATCATTTATTATTACTATATGAATGTATATATATATCACCTTTTTTAAACAATTCAAAACCGGCGGACGCCGACTTGGTGATGCATGCCGCATCGCTCAATTTGCACGCTCGGATTTCGGGCGCTGTAACATATCAGATGAGGCAGGTTAGTGTTACACCAATCAATTAAATTGCTAATCGTACGTACGTAGATTAACCGATTCGCTTTGGTTGACAATCAGCAGCAACACGTAAACACAGAAAAATTCAAATTTAAAACACTGCATTATTATTGTTGTGGATGAAAATTGAAACACATGACGACGCGATGATTTCTTCGCGAGTTTATATATAAAGTTGATAAAGTGGGGAGATAATTTTAATTATTATAATTTTTTGCGAGAAAAAAAAAACTTGTAAGTATGATTGACATGAAACGCCGCATGGTAATTACAATGATTGGCAGGTGTATTATATATAACAATTAGTGATGGTTTAGGCAAATTAAATAATTAAGCCGCTTACAAAGCAGCAACAAGTCCAGGAACAGGATTTTGTGTTTGTTAAAGAATTTGTTTAGTTAGCAAAACATCAAGGTGATATTATTAAATATTATTTTTTGGGCTTTTTACATTAGCAGACCTTGAAAAGGATTTCGTGTAAGAAAAACAACAACACCGTTCGATTAATTAATTCAATTTATGTAATTTAATTATTTTTTATTTATTTACTTATTCTGTTGTTGTGTTTTTGATGTATATGTGTTGTGTGTAGTGTGAATGTGCCTAGTATGTAGTGTTATTCTTCCAATCACACTCAACTTCGCTAACGTATTGTTTTTTTAATTATTATTATTATTACTTTGAATTATGTATTGTATTATCTAGTCTCTAAAAAAATGCACCAATTAAAATTAAAACTTTAAATGGACAGAATTAATATATATCACAATATAATAAGCAACAATATTTTCATCATCATCATTATTACATACATAGTAATCTCAAATTGTTTTTTTTTCAATTATTTCTTGCTATTACTAATAAACTATCATTATATTTAATTAACATTAATATATAATAAGATATGTTTTAAATATAAATATAATACAATTTTATGCTTTTTTCTTTTTCTTTTCATTCTCATCATCATCAATATAATAATTGGCAAATAATTAATAAATAAAAAAGATGGCAGTGGAGGAAAAAAACGAATTTTTTAACACATAAAACTTGAAACAAATCAAATGGCATTAAACAAAACTAATTTGAGCAATTTAAACAACAAAATAAAAATGTGTACATGATTATACAGTTATGATTGCACTTTTTTTAGATTAATTATTGCATGTATTACAGGCTAATTGTTGATCATTCATCGAAGAAATGTTTAACAATTAATTAATTAGATAATAGAATTAACATCAAATAGGAATTACAATTCGCAACAAAAATTATTCTATTTATATATAATAATATTATTTATATATATATATTTATATATAGTTGTATGTATTATATATAAAACTAGCATCACAAAATTACAATTAAGTTTTTTTTATGTCGCATATTGTTTTTCTGCTTCATCTACAATATTTGTTTTACTTCTTTACACAACATTCATTAAATTTGCTTTAATTATTATTATTATTATTATTACGTACAATTACGTGTAGTAGTAGTAGAAGTAGTAGTAGTAAATTCAATAAATCAATAATAATAAAAGGAGGAATAAGTTGCTATTTATAATGTTTTTTTGTTTTGTTTGCCTATTTCCTCAGTGTTTTTGTTTTTTATTTAGAATTGATTTTGTATATTTTGTTCCCCTGTGTCGACCCATTTGCTCTCCTCCATTATTCGCTCGAAACAATCCAACAAATACAAATACTGAAAATAAAATAAAATTAAAAAACGCTTTGAAAACGTAAACATTTGCACAAAACAATTACAAAATTGACATTTTTAGATTTTCAGAACTCTTTAAAAAATGCGTTAAAGATAAAGGTATCTATAATGGGACAGAATGTCTAAAAGTTTAATGTACATCAAATGACCCAAAGTAACAACCCTGACTATAGTTAATTAAACTTATAGCTTGCAACAGAGGCGGCTTAGATCTACGTATTTATTACATGCTGACTCATTACAAGTACATTCTCTTTAATGATGTTTCTTCAGTTTTTAATGAAAAACTATTTTTAATCCTAGCGATAATAATGCTTTCACAATATTTTATGTATTACTTACATATGGTGTGAAGATTTTCACCCATCGTGCACCCTTATCCTGCCGATTGTATTTGAGCGAAAACGCCATCGCCTCATCGTCCACCTCCCACTGCGTCACCGCGTCCCAATGCAACTCCACCACCTGACTTTCGAGCGTACCGTCCTCCTGGCACGCGTGCAATTTGATACCGGCGCTACCGACGCTCACCACCACATGTCCGCCCTTGCGACTGTCGCACGCACAATGCGGAAACACCATGTCGCCGTAGCCGGTGAGTTCACGGGCAAGTCGGAGGTATTCGGTGGCGCGCGTTTGATCCTGGAGCGCTTTCAGCTGGTAGAGACGTTCGCCGGCGTGGATGCAACCGCGATTCACTTCGTCCACCGCCTAAAGAAAGAAATTAATTTTAGTAGCATTTAGAAGCAATGTAATTCAAAAAGGGGACAGTTTAATTCAGCTATTGTTAGATTATTCAAATTATTTTTTAGTATTTCCACAATCAATTTTGAATGAATTTTTTGCGTGGGGAAATTTTTTGATTATTTTCTTCCAATTTTTAGCATTTTCCATGTTTTTCATAAAAATTGTTTGGAAAACAAAAAGAATACATTTCTTCTCGCATTTTGACGGAATAATAATTACAAGGACTAAATCGCCAACGTATTGGGAAATACTTCATGAAACATATTATCGAACGGAATGAAATATCAAAGAATTATTAAGAAATTCATATGCAATAATGTGATGGGGTTATTAATCGCCCAAACTGATCAAAGAGCAATTTAATGCTATTATTGGACTATTCAAATTACTTTTTTTAGTATCTCCACCGAGATTCTAAAACATTCAATTTTGGTGCAGACACTACAAAAGTAATAAAGTAGCAGGACTAAATTGGTAACGTACTGAGAAAATACTTCTAAAGTAAACATTATTGCAATTTGACATGAAAAATCTCAAAATTATAGCCAATAAATAGTGTGAATGGGGTGTTATGAATCACCCAGTCCGATAATACAAATTACTCACCTGCCAGAATATGTATGAGGTGGCCTGTGCATCGTTCATCAGCGTGAGTTCCTTCGGAATTGAGAATAGCCATTTTCTAATACATAAACACGTGCTCGTCGCCGTACTATAATTCTGTATATATAAATTATGAGGATATTCGGTTGGTTGTAGCTTGCGCTCTAAAAAAATACAATAACAAATCAATTCAATTTCTTATCAATTTACATAATATGTATAACAAAAATCATTTATCTGTCGCGTAATACAAAACATGAATGGAAATTTTTGAAAGAATGATAAGCGATGTTATGTTTTAATGTAAATACGATGCTTTTTTTAACTGCATTGACAGTGTAAATCAATTAAAGTTCAAAATGTCATCTCCATACGTCATCGATGACGTAATTTTGCGTAAATCAAGAAAGCACTGCTGTGCAAATACAAAGTAAACAATGTGTTGTTGTGTTTTGTGATTATGGTTGGTAGCTTACCGAAATTATATTCGACTATTTCGAAGAGATAGAAATACCTCGCCGTAATCTTATTCATTCCAATCTTTTTGATTACCGCATTGTACACTTCATCCGCATTCGAGCTTTTGCGTAACGTCACTGTGACCACTTCGCGATCGGGCAGCAGTACCTTCAGATCGACCGGATTGCTATTCGAATCGTCATCCTGATCGGTGAGAAACTCCTGCATGATGTCCGATTCGGCGATCACGCGCACCGCACATACCTTTTCGAGGTACTGTTCGAGACCGCGCCGACGTGCGTCAAGCTGCTGCTCGCTCAGATTGAACGGCCACTTGCCGGGCAATTTTGGGAATGTGAAACCTACATGATAATTAATGAAGGTAGAATAATTTATTTATTATAGTTTTAATCTACTCACCTATAAACTCCTTCTTCAAGTCGGTGTGCAATTTAGCGAATTCACGATATCTTCGCGAGCACAAATGCCGTCCGGCCATGTATATATTAAACGCCACATATCGTTCACCACTACGTTCATTGTAATTGTAATCGGGTATCGAAATTGGCAGCGAACGCTTTTCGCTATAATCGATGTAGGAGTAACCGGGCGCATCATCAGATGGCTCTAAACGCTCAGCCTCCTACAATCAAACAATAAAAAACAACGTTTCATTATTTTATTATTGCGCTACTGCATTGATAGTCAATCAATGGATAGATAATTAATTAACCTGTTGCGTAACGGAGATCACAGTGAGCGTTAGCACGTCACCGCCCGACTTGATTAGATCGACTACCTGCTTGTGTGTGGCACCTTCCACATTCACGCCATTCCTAAAACATACAAAATAAGCAACAAATTTATTAAAAAACTATATTTATGGCAGCGAATTACTGTCGATGATAGTACGACTTATACACGTGGTAGCTCAACATCATATGTTTAGTAAGAGACAATATGTTTGTGATTTGATAAGCTGATTACAAAAATTTTAAATGACCTTTAATGTGTCAAAACCACTTTGTACTTTCTCTCCGCTTCGATTTGTTTTCATAATATTCGAATTGAGAGAAAAAAAACTAGTTTCGCACAGCTCGCATTCTTAAACGATCAACTGCACCGTGTTAAAGTAGTAAGTAAAGAATATACGAGAGAAAAAAAATCAATAATTGGTTGTCGTCTCCTTAATTCGCATTGATACGCTTACGATAAATGTGTAATGTGATGTTGAATTGATGGCTTACACTTCCAGGATGCGATCGCCTTTACGTATTCCGGCCTGTTCGGCGGCGCCGCGATCCAAAACGGCGCTAACATGCTGCAACGGGGCGTACAATTCACCATTGATGCTACGCAACTGTCCGCCCTCGCTCACCTGTCCACGCACGTTAAAACCGAAACCCGTCTCCGTTTTGTTGATCGTCACCACGCGCGGCCCGTTTTGTACTTTCATATTATTGTTATAGCGTTGACTGTTACTGTTGTTTGTAACCGTAACACAGTCAGCCATATTTGACAGTTCTTCATATTTTTCTGCTGCAACAACACCAGCCTGTCATATTGTCGATTGCTCGAATGTAAATGAACTACTTTTAGTAGCAAGTCATCGAACGGTATCGAAACGTATGTGCAAGATAAGAATTTAAATAATGCTAAATTTTATTTATTCTTTTAAATTCATTACTTTTTAGGCTTATAATCATGTCTAGAATATCAATCTTTTACTCAAAAATAGATGTGTTTAAAAAATATAGCAGAAATTGTTAGTATCATCTATATTGAAGACGCCGAAATAGTAACTTTCATTAAATTGGCGTTTGTGTCGCTTTATCATGTCAATTTTTCTCCTCCATGGTAAAATAATTAAAATAAATCAGGATTTCTTTGATTTTTAAGTGATATTATCGTATAAAACTAATTAATGATGAGTGTAAACGAATAAATATGTTATAGTAAGTTAATTTAAATATGCCTAATTGTAAACCGCTCGATCGCTTATGTTTATTTATTGGTGATCATTTTTTTGCAGCATCGAAGATGAGCCGATTCTGAAGAATGCATAATGGAATGGAAATAAACAACGCGTGAGAGTGTTCTATCATCTTAGAACTTACGTTTAAATAACAATATAAGCATGCCACCATCTGGACGTAAGCGAAAATCTGACGACGATGATACATCACCGTCTTCACAACCAAAACGTAAACGCAAAATGACGATTCACACCAAAGTGCAAATACTGCGCAAATTGGAAAAAGGCACCCCAATCAATGATTTGGCCAAGCAGTATGGTGTTAGCAGCTCGACGGTGTACTACATCAAGAAGCACAGCAATGAGATTCTAACGTTTGCGTTCAGAAGCAAGGCACGAGAAACGCTCAAGTACCTCAAAGTGATGGTGAATCGCACCGAACTGGACGATGAGTTGGTAAAATGGTGCCGGCAGCAGCGCAAGGAGGGCATCTCAATCACCGGACGCATGGTGATGCGCCAGGCTCGCATCATACACAATCAACTCAATCTGATGCACAAGTGCGATTATTCGCGTGCATGGTTTGATAGCTTTAAGTGCAGAAATAGCGTGCTGTTCGATGATAGTGATGATGAGGGTGTAGACGTATTCGGGCCGGAAAAGTGCGTCGATAAATTGGTTGAACTAGCCGCGACCGATAACAATCTGGTTCCGTTCGTTACATGTACTATGGATGAGGAGAAACTACTCTTAATGCCGGGGGATGATGATATGGCGAAAGATCCACTCGATGGACTTTAAATGCTGGGTAAAAATCTCATAACAAACAGACTGTGCAATAAATGTAATTAATGTTTTTTTCGGAAAGCTGTGAGGAAAATGCCATACTATGAACAACTTTTATTCGATTTTATTTGTTTGATTTGTAATTGAGTTGTTTAAGAATTAACGGTAATTTATTTTTCTATTATAAATTAAGTATGCAATTAATAAATTTACTTAATAAGGTACGGTAATCACTAATAATCAACTCACCTCCGCTTTTCATTTCAACCAATCCAAACAAAAATGCTTATTTCGTTTTGTTTTTAATGAGTTTCAGCTCGGGAATGGTCCTCTGCTTGCCGATGCGCGTTTTTCCCCTCATAAACGGCTGCAACACCTCCGGAATATCCACCCAACCATTATCGTTTTGGTAAGTTTCAGTTAACGCAATCAGCATGCGTGGTATCGCACATGCGGTGCCATTTAACGTATGCACATACGCATCATCACCATTTTGCGAATATTTGATATTCAAACGTCGACTTTGGTAGTCGGTGCAATTACTGCACGATGAAATTTCGCCGAACATATTCCTGCCCGGCATCCACGCTTCAATATCGTATTTCCTATATGCTTGGGCGCCTAATTCGTGCGGTGGCATGTCGAGTGAACGTAAATGCAATCCTAAGTCGGCAAACATTGACTCTTCGAGCTGCCGTATGTGTTCCAGTGTTGAATCGGAATGTTCAGGCGGTGAAATCGCAAACATTTCTACTTTGGTAAACTGATGCACGCTGAAAATTTAATATTGACTATTGAAATACTATTTAAGGCTATTCCACCTGAAAAATTCTCATCATCTTACATCTCAATGTAAATCTTATTAGAATTCTGATATTATAAGCTATAGTCTTGTCAAAATTATAAGAAAATCATAAATCACCCTTCTTGTAATAGCAGCAATAAATAGAATAATAGTATTTTTATTAGTTTACAATGTTAAAAAGGTCTTTACACAGCTACTGATTTCAATACAATACTGGACAATGCGTATTTATACAGCTATCAGGGTGAAAAATTACGTAACAACCTTTTTAACATTATAAACTAATAAATACCATAGGACAAGCTATTGCTGCTTACCCGAGTGGGGTGATTTATGGTTTTCTTATAATTGTAACCCGACTCTACTTCCTTATTATTTAATAGCGTTTTTCAAGTTGCCTCTCCTGTGCACTTCGATGCAAACACATTCTTGGCCATCAAATCGGTTAATCCAAAACAGCGTTAAGTTTGCACCGTTCTACTGCCCTGCTCTGGCATTGCGTATAATACTGTAATCAGTGCATCTTCGACGACACAATTGCACTACGCCGGAACAGCAACTTGAAAATGCTATAAGATATCGAGTTAATTTAATTTTATTTTCGTACAGTTTCTAGTTTACTTTTAAAAGTAAGCGGAAGGGAAATTCAAGTGGAACAGTCTCAATAATAATTATCAAGTGATACAAACCGATAAATTCCTTTTTCCTCTGCCAGACTTGAGGTTTCAGCGCGATAGCAGCGACTCACAGCCGCCACTTTCATCGGTAACTTATCTAAATCATACGTTTTATTAGCAAAATACCCAGCCAATGCAATTTCGGATGTGGCCGACAAGCACAAATCCCCCGCTTGCAATTTTTCGTCCAAATTGTAGATTTGAGTACGTTCACCGTTCACTGCAAACATTCCACACGCCCTCACCAGCTCCCTGCTAACCAAATCCGATACTGAAATTAGTTTAAATTCGTTTTTAAATAAAATGCCGAGCGTGTAGTTGATTAGCGCCTGCTCCAACTCGGCGAGTTCCCCCAAAATCGTGTAGCTTTTCGATCCGGATACGTTTCCCAGCTGCTCGGTGCGTGCATGATGTAGCCGCTTCGATATCTCACTGAATTGACGCGCTTTAAAATTGAAATCGGGCGGCTCGTTGATTAAATTGATAATTCGTGGCTCGTCCAATAAGCTAACAATCGATGGATGTGTACGGTTTGGGATTTTAAGCAGCTCATTGACGAATTCATTGCGTTTCAGTTTAAATGCGTCCGTGTTAGGTTGCAAATCAGCCAATTGTTGCTTTAATTCCTGAACTAGTTGAATATTTCCAACACCTTTGCGGTTTGCGATATTTTGGGAGATTTCGTTCACGTTTGCCGGATTGCACAGATAACTTTCATCTAGACTTGGTGCCAGCTTCAGGGATGAATACTTGCGCTTGTTCAATAGATTGATAAAGTGTTTGAGTGATTTTACATTCATTTTAATGCTGAAAAATGTGTTTTATTTAAAAATAATATTTAATTTTTTAGGTTAGAAATCCCTGGCGGATTTTTTTTATACTAAATTTCAGTTGCGACATACGTTTTCCAGAAAAAAATTGGATTGTTTTGAAGAATAAATCATTAATTAGTGATAAGATAATACGAATAACGCAATTAAAACGATTTAATACTTGGCTACTTACGAATAAATTCAATCCAGTAAGAAGAATGAATTTAATTCAAATGCGGATTTTTTTCGTACTAATTTACATATAGTTACGACCTACGATCCAACCACTACTCTCAAATTTAAAACAACATGGGCGAAAATCAAACAATTTACGAGGATAAAACACTAACCAGCTATGAAATAGCACAATTGGAGAAACAAAACAGTCGGCTAGTTGATAAATTTAAAGCCAACCAGCTCGAGGTGAATGCAAAGAAGAATTGGGATCTATTTTTCAAACGGAACGAGACACGTTTTTTCAAAGATCGACGTTGGACGACACGTGAATTTAGGGAATTACTCGGCGAAACCATCACAGAATCATCCAGCATTCCTAAATTGTTTGAAATTGGATGCGGTGTTGGTAATTTAATCTATCCGTTAATCGAAGATGGTGTTAAATTCAAATTCTACGCCTGTGATTTATCCACGAAAGCCCTTGAGCTGCTTAAAAAACATCGTTTGTACAATAATGAAATGGTCACCGCTTTCCAATGTAATATAACAACACAAGATGTATTTGATACCATTGAGGAAGGTAGTGTTGATATCACAACGTTAATATTTGTGCTATCAGCAATTCATCCCGATAAATTCGAGGAGGCGTTGAGGAATATCCATAGAGTATTGAAGCATGGCGGTGTACTATTGTTTCGCGATTATGGTTTGTACGATATGACACAACTGCGCTTCATAGCCGGATGCAAAATTTATGATAATTTCTATGTACGACAGGATGGCACCAGGTAATTACACTATTTATTAAGTATTTATACAGTAAATCAATTTATTATTTTTAGGACATACTATTTCTCCTTGGATTTCATGCGGGAGTTGATTAACAAAATCGGATTTAATATCGTTGAATTGAGCTACGTACATCGAAGGACAGTGAATAGGAAGGAGAATGTGGATGTTGGACGAATTTTCATACAAGGAAGATTTCAGAAATGCTAATAAATATGTATGTGATATAACATTCTAACCTAAAAATCACTTATGTAACAAGTGGTACTTTTACTTGTCACTAGGTGAGTGAGCATGCGTCGCGACGCGCGTCGTTAATCTATATAGCAACAATCGTCATCGCCATTTTCATCGCTCGTTTGTATATAATACAATGAGCGATATTCGCGATCCCTCACCAACATCCATCGATTCAATATCACTGCGAGATAAGTCATTACTGAAACGCTCCATTTCCAAGCATCACAATAACAATTTCACTGCTGGATATGTTCCCGTACACGAACAACATCTGCAACGGACTGGATTGCGGGGTCGCAAGACGTTTGCTTTCTGGACTTTGGTAGGATTGCTCTTCATCCTCGCTGTTGGTAATTTAGTCCTTACGATGACAATTCTCGGTGTGCTGCGACTTGGTCAAGGCATGCAGAGCTTGGAACTCGTGCCGGAATCGGCAGCAATCAAACTATTTGGCAACACCGATTTGAATGATGTCTACAAGCGTGATGGTAAGTTGGAGGGATACGCCGATTATCCTGTGGATATAAGCGGATATAATGGTAGCGTTATTGTAAAACTGGCACCCAAAAATGGACGTGCTTATACGAAGCTCGTAATGAATCGTAATGGAACAATTTTGCGAAATACAAACAACTTTGATGTGAAAAACGCACAGCATACGATATTCACCACCAACTATCCGCGATTCAACATCGCCAAGCAGATTGTTAACGTAAAATCGAAGGCGATCCACACCGGACGCGTAACAAGTTCCATCAACAGCGATTTGGATGTGGAGGCGCGTGTGATTAATGTGCGCGGCGCTGAAGGTACGCTAATCGAAACTAAGCTACTCAATTTCAACGCCGATCGTGATTTGCATTTCAAATCGCTTAATGGCTCGATCATATTGAATGGATTGAATGGCACTATCTTGGATACGAAGAAGCTGCCACTGTTCGTGCAAAAGTACAATGGGAAGGTGAATTTGCAGTATAAGCTGTGCGTTTGTATGCCGGCCGGTAAGCTATTCAAAATACCGGTGACGAAAGATGATACGAAAGTGTTCTGCGACCACATTAACATGTCGCAGTTCAATCCATGCTTATAAGTGTCAAATAATGCTGACAATAATTTTCTAGGTTAGAATGATTTTTTGTTATTGAATTATTACTTAATTATTAATTAAATTTATAAAACACACAAATTGAAAGTTGATAATTACGAAATACCTATTTCACAGTCACACAATAATCTTAAACATATGCGAGTGTATTAAGCCTCGGTGATTTCCATACTCTCTTCAATCTCGGCTTCCATATCCTCGTCGTCAACCTCCTCCCCATCCTTCTTCTCCGGCGCCTTTTCGAACGCCTGATTCAACGGCGACACAACAACGCCATCCCATATTGACATCTCGGTGGCGATCGATGCATTACCCTCCAAGCCAAGAATGTGTTTGTATCCACCATGGGCCAGTACACGCAGCAAAGTCTGCGCGGTCATGCAGCAAACATCTTGTTGTTCAAGTGACATTGCAGTGTGTATACGTAGATTGCCACCTTCGCATGGATCTGTAATGCCAGCCGAACCAGGCAGAAACAATCCGGCAGCGAGTAGTTGAAAGACGCGTCGGAATGCTTGATTAATGGGTAGCGCTTGTCGGCTCGGATTGTTCATGATAGCAAAATGCGCTAATAAATCCAGCATCCACGGTGTGAGCGGCTCGAAACCTTCAAAGCGTGTACGCAAATCGCGCAACAAGCGAATCAATACCTTAATCGAAGAATGATGTGCGTTCTCTTCGAACCAACGGCTGTGGCGGATTGATGCTAAATGGCTGAGCATGATCTTTGGATCAAGATGGATTTCAGGATCCAATTTGCGGATGTTATGATGTACGGTAGTTACCATCACACGTACCGTAGCAAAACTGTTTGATATCTCGATGCCACGTTCGTTAACGGCATGATTTAGTGACTCGCCTTTAGAGATGACCTCGCTCTTCATTAGATTTTTCAAGTCCTCCTTGACTTTGTTGCCCAGCGCCTCCACAGCCTCCTTGGTTGGGAGCGTTTTTAGTATGACGACAATATCAGCGACATTATGATTGGTGACCATCGTGCCCTTTTTGAACGATCCAACTTGACGTACCTCCTCCAATTGCTGTGCAATAATGCATTGTATTAATTCAGATTCAATTAATTTCATACGCACTTACGCATGCATCGAAATTGCCTGGAGCCACCACTAAATTATCCAGCACGGTTTGTATCTTGGTGACGAGATTGAGGATGGCCGCCTGTTCGGTGGCGGTCGGTGATAGATCAGCGTTGCGCTTCAATAACGCTTGAGTGAATTGCGTCTCATCGGCCGCCGGTTTAACGCGTGGAAACGCCGCCTCGGCGAGCGTCAGATCGAACGGATGCCGGGGCAGGAAAATCTTTGGTTTGTACGGGCCACGGCCGACGCCGCGTCCCATTCCACGACCGCGCATACCTCCACGAACCATTTAAAATAACCGAATTTTGGGACGAAAACACACAATTTTCTGCTGAACTGTTTGTAGTGTATCAGTTGTAGGTTATGTTTGAGCCGGTATTATAGTTTACTGCAGAAAGTAAGTTTACTATTTGGGCGTTGGTTCAGCGAAAATTCGATAGGTGGTAATGTCAAATATTATACATTTGTCGTTTGTCTATCGTATGGTAGGAGGCCGCTAGACAAATGTGACTTGCTGTGACTGACTGTGACACTGGTTGACTATCATCACTATTGCGCATGTGTTACACGTTTTGCGCGGTTTTTTGGGGTTAGCCGGGTTAGCGTGGGTATCACTTCCCGCCAATTTTTTGCATGCACCTGATGCTAACGCATGCAACTTCTTTTGTGCAATAATTAAATAAATAATAAATGGATGTTGCTAGTGCAAGAGCGGGCCCATCACATGTACGTGATGAGGTGGCCTGCAAATGCCAAAAGTTGTTTGTTAATTTCATCGAAGAGTAAGTATATTACACATTCGAGTCAACAAAAACGGAGTCCCCTGCTAGAAAGCCTTTTCGGACTCGCATTTCATGAACGAAAGGCTTTCTACCTGGTGGCCCCCTTTCTGTTGAATAGATTGTATGTGTAATGCATTTGTTGTATAGGTACAAGGAAAACGGAGAGTTCAAATACATCGAACAGGCGAAGGAATTGCGCAAACCAGAACGCAGCACCATTAAAGTGAGCTTTGAA
>JARJDW010005552.1:0-11930 GCA_030264715.1 Adinopsis sp. GC000173 | reverse complement strand
TTCCGTACGACGGCGACGTGAAAATGGCGCGCCTGATGCTCTTTATGATTGTAAGATCACAGCGGGCGCTTAGCATTTCCGTTGGAAAATCTACAAATATATCGCGGATGTTTACCCTATACGTGCTTACTGAAATCTATTAATTAATATTCATAATACACAACACGTTCGATTTCAGATTGCCAATAAGATTTTTTCGTGCGTTACTCTCTTCAGACGGTTACAATAATTGAATGGAGTCGTGTGGTTCGCAAAATAATTAAAATTGGCCAACTCTAAGTATTAAAATTATTCTTAATATGTGTAATAAATGTTTTAGATAAACAGGCAACTAGTTTCTTACGTTGCTGTATTGAAAAATTAAGGGGGCTATACATAAATGTTGAATTTGAAGTAGAATAGAATTTGTACACGTACAGAAATAATAAATTGCACCAAATGTAAACTATACGTTATTTATAAAGTATGTATTATATTTATATAAAATTACATACCTTTATTCTCAAGTAGTAAGTACCGAAAAACTATAGAGTTCCACCATCCTGAGATTTTTGCCGACATCTTCAATCACTGTACGCACGTAGCTGAACGCGTTCACAATCACCACAGAACTAAATCTTATTCTTATCAATTGCAGTTTTTTTTTGGTTGTGACGTGGCACACAAACTCGCCCAGGCGCTGCAAAAACACCGTAAACAAAGTATCAGTTCCTACGTAGCAAGTGGAAAATCATCTTAAAAATATTTCTTGAATTTTATAAATTTTATTTACATCAATTTGTATAATTAACGATGTACTTAATATTCTTTATTATAAGTACGTGATTCGAAATGTTTCAATATGATTCTGCTTCTTCTTTAATTACTGTTAACAAAATTCACATTTTTTGTGCCCTGCGAATGTGAAATTGTAAAATATACCCATACCAAAAGGGTTAAACACATTTTCAGAGAATAGAAATTGAAACCAACATTTTTTACTTTTCATTTTATCAAAAACATTTTTCTTTATCTGTCTTTTTGAAAAACCCGTACAAATTCAAAATATTTTATTGTTCCTACCAATTTGGTAGGGCTCTGTGTTTCGTAAAATGATTAACATGAATAAAAAATGCCTTTTTATATTTGTATTGTCATGATTGTTCATTTTATAATGGAATTTTTAGTCTACAACATACTGTCACGGTGTATTAAATAAATGTATATTGTTTGTACCGCACATTTGAAAAGCACGCAATTTTAATAATTAATACTTTATTCATAAACCCAATTGTTTAGAAACCTTTGAAAATGTACAATTAAAAATATTTGTTGTTTTGACTTGCATAGCATGTATTATTATTATTATTTTAGTAAATTAATAAATATGTAAAATCTATTGAATTTTGCCATGGTAAAGTTAATAAAAAATAAGTTAGTTAACTTATTATGTACAAATATTGTTATTATATTTATGTTTTAGTTGTCACATATGTTTTTATTGAATTAATAAATAAGACCTGAAGTTATATAATCTTTTAAGAGGTGTCAGATTAATCTCTACATTTTTTTGTCGCAAAGTTAATAGGTTAATAATACGCAAAGCCGAAATAAGTGTTTGACGTTAAAAGGAGTGATAAACGAGTACGTTTTATTATACATGGTTGATCTACGAAATTGTGCTTTTTAGAAAGCACGACGCTAATGCACATAAGTCCTTCTAACTAGGGCGCTTGTCAACCACGTTGAGGCTTGATTATTTCATAAAAAAACTATATTGAATCCTTAGATACTATAAGATATGAAAAAAACTAGTTTTTAATAAAACTTAGCTAAAATGGAAGTTGTAAAATACAAAGTTCATTATTAAAATCCGGCAATATTTTTAATCCAAACATTCTAGTATTTTGGCTAATTGGCAATAGAATGAGATGGATATACTCATCAAGCAAAGATTCTATTATGACAAAAGGACAGCGATTACAGAAAGTCTTTGCTAGAATAAGGCTCACCGAAATGATTGAATTCTTAGAGCACTCAAGATTAGCTATATATCATTGTAAAAACATGCAAATTCCCAGACGAGACATCGGATGAATTTTCTACTCGGACGAAGACCCAAAAAAAGGTAGGAATCAACAAGGGCTGTAGATGTTTTCCAAAAAGCCTAGGATATAAATTTGAAGAACATGTGAACCTCGCGTCGGAAATTTTCCTCCAGATTTCGACTAATTGATTGATGAGTTCATTCAGGAGTATTACTATACTTAAATGGAGCACCAAGTTCAAAACAGTCATTTAGTCCCAATTTAGTTACTTATCTAGCATTTTAAATTTAACTCAAAGGAAGTTTGACCCCCCAGCAATCCAAATATAAATCCTTTGGCTTACGACGTAAATAGAGTGTACTTGAGCGACAAACAACAAGTATTTGAATAAAAACACGAATTAGGCTTATTAATCCTAAACTTTAGAGGAAAAAGTGTTTTTTGCAGCACACAATTCCGCCCACAAGAATAAATTATAATTCATGAGGCTGCATTGAAGAAAATAAAAACATTTTCATTTATTGCCGCGGTTGTCCTCATAAAAAAGAAGATTGAAAAATATTTGCATGCGCTGCTCTATAAACAAACAAAGTCATTATAAATGTGCGGCATCAATCATATGTAACTACAACAACTACCGCAATTTCATTTTTTTCGCGCTTGCTTGCTGGCGCTTAGTCGACCATACATAAAAGCGTCGTGCGCCTGAAACAATATTTTTCCAATAGAAAAACATTGCTATCGGTACGTATTGGGAGAGCGTCGATGTTTTTATGATTAACGAGAATTTATATTGGAAACGGTAAATCAATGTATGAAATATTTAAATTTTTTACTTGTTTAAGCAGCTTCTACTACACAAATAATTCGTAAAAATTCACGGATTGCAGAAAATCTGATAACACATCAATACTTTAAATTAATTAAATAATTATATTATTCAAATTTAACCCAATAAATAATTATAATTTAAATTTATACTCATTTGAAATTTTTAATGGCAAAACGTAGATATTTTTATACGTTCAAAGTGTTTTTAGAAATACGATATATTTGAGCGCAAGTTTGACGCAATTCGGTTGAAAATGCAGTGTTTTAATAATTACAAACTATTTAAAATCCTATTAGAAAAATAATGTGTATGCCTTTTGCCAAATTATTATTATTCATGTACAAATAGAAGGTCTTCTTAAATTTTATTGCGGAAAAGACATATACCCACAAAAACAGCAATAGCATGTGATAATCTTGCCTAGGATTTATTTTCTATTTATAAAATATTGTACAATTTGTGAGCAGAATTGTGTAATACCGAATATATAACAATTTATGAATTAATTTCGAGTAGTTTTTAAATATTTTAAATATTTAATAATTGTTTTTACATTATTTTCATTACTTTAAATATTGTAGCAATATTATGCATAAAATATTCGTATTTCATACAATAAACATTAAACGATTGTTGATTATATTGATATTGATGATAATAGATTACAAATTAATAATGTGCAATATATTAAAATCATAAAGTTAGTTAATTAATTTAGAAGCAAATCATTATTTTTCACAATTACTACGAAATTACAATTGGTCATTATCTGAAACATTTTTAGATTATTTGATATTCGTAAGATGTAAAAGAAATTAGTTAATTAGGTAATTAGTGGATGAAAATATAATGGTAAAGGGAAATCATTCAATAGCGTTGTGAATTATTTGGTATCTTTTACCTGCGCGTGTATGATATCAATATGTTTGTATTTTTTACATCAAAACATCAAATAGACCTTCTATTGAATTCTTTTCATTGATACAATATACCATTATATTAAAAAAAAAATTAAATCAAACACAAATTCGCACGCAGATATATGTCAAAATGAAGTAAGTAAATAAATCTCAATGTCCGAACAATAAATAAATCTTATTTAATCTTATTTAAGTTTCATTAGCCTTTATCTGTTTTAATATTGCCTAATTATAGAATATGTCAGTGATATTTTTGTGGGGTTGATTAGTCGTTGAATGAATCGTAGATAAACGAACCAATCTACAGCAGCTAAGTATTTTCCGAACATTTCAAAACTAAAGAGAAACTCACCTGCACATTTGGAATTGTCTTTCCTATAAGTATTCACCATTTCTTATATGTTGGGATACTTTCTGGAATATCATATGCCATAGGGTCGGTAAACGAATAAATCTTCATTGTTCCAAATCGGTTTCAGTCCGCAGCCACCTAAAAATACTAAAATTAGTTCTCTGACAAACTCCGTATAGAATTTATACAATCTGTTATTCTCTTCGGCATGTATTTTATGTAATCTCAAACAAATTAATTTCGTATGCAATATCTAATTATAATTACTAGTAATACGCTAATAACTTTACTTAGAACAATACAAGCAAAAAAACTTCAATAAAGAAAAATATATGCAAGGAAAAAGGGACGCTTTATACAGAGACAATAACAAAAGCTTTCATTGATCAAAATCACCGCTTCGATTTTATCCTGATCCGTAGTACTCATGTAAAAACAGCATTTTAAATTCAATTCATCCATTAAAAAGATTATCTACCGCATTTAATCTGAACGTCACTATGTTAATAACTTCATTTAAACAAAAACGTAAAACAATCAAATAAAACTTCAAACACAGAAAAAATATATGCATGAAGTAAAAGATTACACAGAGCGTCTACAGAGACAATAACAAAACGATTGGCTGAACAAAATCACCGCTTCGATTTGCTATTCATTCATAATAGTCACATAAAAAGCTGTATTTTAAATTCTATTTATCCATTCGAAAACATCGAACGCAAAGCTAAAACTACAATACTAGCAATTAATCTTAACGTTGCTAGAATATTCTTGTAATATCTAATTATAATTTTTAGTGATGTAAGAAATAGAGGAGTACATAGAGCCTTTACAGAGACAATAATAAATTGTTTCACTTATAAAAATCACCGGTTCGATTTGATCCGTCGTATTCAACGTAAAAAACTGCATGATAAATTCAATTAATCGATTCTTAAACACATATCGTAAAGCCAGAACTATTAGCAATTAATCTGAACGTTACTAGAATATTCCAGATTAATGTCACATCTAATTATAATTTCTAGGAATACGCTAATAACTTTACTTAAAAGACCTTAAAACAATGGAAATCAAACAAATCTTCAATGAATAAAAATATATGCAAGTGTAACAATACACAGAGGTTCTACAGTAACAAGACGTTTCACTGATCAAAATCACCGCCTCGATTTGATCAGCATCCATAATACTCATATAAAAAATGTATTTTAAATTCTATTTTTCTATTCAAAAACATCTAACGCAATACCAAAACTACTAACAATTGATCTAAATTTTACTAAAAACGCACAGCGATAACGCATCAAAAACTAACTAAAATTACGTAAATGCACGAACAAATTATAATACTCAACATTTGATTGTCGATAAGCGTGCATGAATCAAAGAATTAAAGCGGTGAAATATTGCTTTATGCCGTTTCTTGGGTGGAAAAATTTACGTACATCTGCTTTAACATTTGATCCCACGACAATGCTTCGTGTAGAAAAAGTTTATATTAAGCCTCGTGCTTTTTTACTGCTTCTTCTTTTTCTTCTTCTTCTCCTCCTTCTCCATCTTCGTCTTCTTTATATGTTGTTGTCGTTACTTTGCTGAATTAAAAAGCAATGAAAGAAAAATATTTCGTTAATGCGATTACATTATTTTTAGATATTCAATTATAAGCTCATTAATTAATACCTAAAACAAAACAAAATTAGTCTTTCGCTTTTATGATTCGTTTATAAAACAATCTGTGTTTGAGAGTTAAATACAGCTGTATTTTAATCATAATTTGCGATGTACAAGAAAATGTACCTTCTTTCATTAGCAGCAATTTTGTTGGACGTTGTTTTTTAGTTGAAGGATTTCGAGGGTTTCACTACATAACCTCAAATAAATGTATATTATACTAAAACACTTGATAACTGCTCGCTAATCATTAAATCCATTTATAGATAGTTATTAATTACAATTATAATGCAATGAACATTGTATAACAAACATCTTTTCCATTTTTTGTACTCTAGTCCCTCTAGTCTAGCGCGACTACGTGATACAGATTGTTTGTACAAGATAAAATTGGCTGTGTCAGCTCAAATTAATCAAATCACGCGTGTGAAACATACTTACGTAGAAAATTCTAGCAGGAATCGCCAAAAAATGCGCTGAATTCTTGGAAATTTGCAATGCACTTATTGGAATCCATATTATATTTCAAATCACTGTTTTATAAAAACAAAAACAGAAGTTACTATTTGAATTAACTTGAAGCTTGAACTTCTTGGAGATTGGAGATTTTATTACCAACCTTATTTATTAAATTTTGAAAAAAATAATTCAGTAAAGTTTAATTAGTGGTATAGTTTTGTATAATTTTTAATCACACAGTAATTGCAAATATGTTAAAACAGTTGCAATCGATATATTTTTAATACGATTTCTATGTATTTTGCCGTATTTTGCATAGTTGCCAACCTAAATTTTTCTCCTTGGAAACATTATTTATACAATAAAAAATTAGTAACATGGTTTCATATTTCTAAAAATTTGACAAACAATACAAACAAAATTAAAAATAAACATTTATTAATTTAATTTTATAAATTTGAAAATTCCTGATTTACTACGCATGTCCGTTTTAGATAAAATTGACAAGTAATGAATGTATCATGTTCGGCCAAATTTATATAAACCAATTTAAACTGCGTAAACTTACAAAAATTGTATTCAATGTGTAAGTACAAGTATTTAACAAGTTGAGAAGTATGTATTTAGTTAATAATTCATGCAATTTCAATACATTCTGGATTCTATCCTATGGAATGTGCATTGTGGTTGAAATTGTTGCATCGGGTAATAAATGTGCCCGCTGAGGAAAATTCCGAATAATAGAAAATGTAAGCACTTTGTAATAAATTGTACTCATTGGTAGCAGTATGCAGTCTACATAATCAACTATCAAAGATATGTATGAGCATTTGTTTAAATTTCATTCATGATTTCATTTTCTTTGCTGCAATAAATTATGCTCAATAATTTTCAATACGCAATCTAATAAGAATATTACTCGTATGCATTGTTGAGCATTTAGTTTTGTCCGGCCTACAGCTATTTAGGAATAATTTAGTAGTTACTGTAACATTTTTTTAAGAGGACAAAATATTATCAACAATACTCACAAGTATAATCAGGCGTGGGCTGCCAAATTTTGAACAACCGGCTTACTATTATTTCTAGTTTTTAATATTCTGGCAAATTGTGTTGTGTATACATCAGCATAATTGTATATTTTTAATAAAATTTGTTTATCTATGTAAATATCTAATCTACTTATCATTAGTATAAATTAAATATTTAATTTTTCGTTTCATTTTTTTTCTTTAACAGTAAATTAATTTAAAACAATTGCCTGCCCTTTGCCATCTAGTCGTCTGTGATTAGTTATAAATTGTCACGTGACGTGAGGGGTAATTTAACAAGCCGCTCGCCAAGTTTCAAAAATTTTAACAACCGGCTTCAGCCCTCCCCTGAGTATAATCCAAATTCACATGTTTTAAAATGTTGAGTATGGAAAGGGTAAAAGTAACTTTTTTATTACGAAACGTTGTTGATATGCGAAATTATATTTTAAGATAAAATTTTGGGGTCTGATTTAGAGATGGATGGACTTTAGCTAAAATAATATTTACGCGCCCCTATACGGTATAGGGGTGAAAACATTTAGTCATCGATTCCCACCTCGCCCTTTTCGTAGTCTCCCTTACGGTGGTACTTCTTGTCAACATGACAGGACCCAGTTACGTAAAATTTAGTGCGCAGGCGTAATCCCTTTTCCTTTAAATCAGGCTCAAGAACAAGGTAATCAACTCTCGGCTGAGGAATATGTCCATAGTATAACATCGTCCCCATGAGCCTGAAATGAATCCTGGAATGCATCGTCTTAATCTCAAGCGCCAGTAAGCCCGTAAACGCATAGGCAACCACCACCGCCATTCCGCCGACAATCATACGTTGTAATGGATTGCAAAAACCTTCACTAGCCCGCACGGCACATGCAAGGCATGAAGCGGCACAATCATCGCCGACACGCATATCGGATTCAAGTCGGCCAAAATGGTGGCGTTCGTGTAATGGCCCCCATCGTCTGTCCACCGATCCACCAGCGCCGGTTCGGCCAGCCATTGCTCCCATTGGTGGTAGACGAGCATCCAGAATATTGGCGCGGGAATGAGAAGAACGGCAAGCCGCACCAACTGTTTGCTGTCCTCAATGACTCTATTTCTGTACTTTGAATCGGCGTGCTCCATCCAATGCTTCTTCTTGACCCCATCGTCCTAGCCGACCAGCTTCATAGTGCGATGCTTTAGCGCGTACTAAAATATACAGATATATTTATTAAACTAACAGCGAGACCGGCAGACTAGGAAAGGACCTGCAGTTAAATTACACAAAAATACCAATTATACCACATTTTGGTATAGACTCTATACCCAAATTTAGACACTGTAATATTATGCTATTATACTTCTACGTGTTTGCATTAGAATTGTACTTTATTTTTGTATAAATGTCTTGCCTTATGAATATAGATGCAGATTATTTTTGTTTTTGCAGCAGTTTGTATTATGGACCTCAATTAATCGCAAGCTCCGAGCAAGGGCTTTGTCTGCATTATAAATTAGTTAGGCACTGATTACGTTTGTCAAATAGATGTTATTGGGTTAAATTGAGGCATTATACAGTGATCTGATGACAGATTGGCAATCATAAATTCAGAACATAACATTTGAATATCCGATAATTAATTAATTCGCTTTCGTTTATCGTTTGTGATAGTTTGCCTGTGCGTGGGCATTGTAGCACTTGTTATGTGAGCTACGGAGCCGACTTGTTGAAATTATAGTTGTATTTCAAATTGGAATAAGTTTTTTTTATAAAATTGACAATATTGCTACTTCACTGTAAAGTAAAACTATGTTAATTGTGAAATTTATTCCTTTTAAAGGTGCATTCCCTTGGAAAAGTAGTTCAAGATCGATGGATTTGGAGGAGTGTGCTGGAGGCAGTTGGCCTCGTTTTGTCCCCGCTCAAGCAGAACTTGGCTCCGCACACCTTTGACCTCTCAGATCTCTGGGTTTGGCGTGTTCCTGGGGGATTCCGGCGTATTGCAACGATCTTGGAGGTTTAAGGTATGCAGAGCCCAGTATTTGTATGAGCGGTGTGTCTTGCTTCTTTGCAAACGTTGCTGGTATTAAATCCATCCTATTAAGTTCTATTTGAATCTGAAATCACTTAATTTTGACAGACTATTATCATAAGTTTGATATCTCAATCAGTTCCATGCACTTAGCGGACCTAATAATTTGTATTGAGAGTAAGTAAAATTTTAATCATTTGAATTGGTATGAAAGGTACAAAAATGTTTTTATAATGGGATGGGACGGACAGGGATTGCAAATAACGATATGGGGGTAGTTAGGATAAGAATAAATATTTAGTCCCATCTACATCTCTATTTTCCATAGACGAATCGACAATTATGATCTTGTCTATATAATGGAAAAACTCATACACAATAAAAATACTTAGTTGTAAGAAAAAGTTATCGAGAAAAGCCTAGTATACCTGTTTAGAATTATTGTTTATTTATGTATTTATATATAAAATAATTATAAATTATAAATAGGCAGAACGAGATAATGTGTTTCTATTGTTGTTTGTTTTCGTAATGAATAACAAATAGCAAGCGCTTGTTTGAACAGTTCCAAAATATAATTAAAATTAAGATACGTATAATAGATAGAATAAGAAAAGGCCGTCTGGCAGACTTTATTCAGCGTCTATTTGCTATTTGTTGGAATTTGGCGTGCTTACGTGCAAAACGAATATGGCAAAAATTATACGCCGGTGCAATTTACTCGCTCCGGATGCATTTCTCTCCGCTGAAATAACTATTTATCTTGAATTGCGTACGTGTCTGATGACCGTATTAAAGCAACAGTTTGTCGCGCTTGCGCGATTTACATGCTTTATCGATTTGAAACGTGCTCAAAATCTTATTCAACAAATTTCTCGATGTCGAACGAAAAGCGCAAGCAGAAAAAAAGAGGAAAAGTGGTATAAATCTCCGAATTGAAGAAATCACGAACACAAATCGTTATCATTCCATTACGTTAATAATTCGAGCCCAATTTAATTATTATTTGAGCAATCACCGCGGGGATACTTTGTGTATATGACGTCAGTAATATTTATTCCTGCTATTGAAAAGAAAATAAATTGATAAAAAGAGGCATCAATATATGCGATAAGCTCGTAAAAAGGTACGCATGGAAATTTCTCAAGAGATTATGAGTGTTATTATTATTCGTAAATTTATATATTATATACTTATATTTCGAAATAGCAAGAGGAGGAAATTGCGTCCAAATAATTGCTTTATTCCATTAAAATATTGCCTACGCAAAAAAGTACTTCACTCTCTCTCTCTGACTTTATTTGTTCAATGATTAGTTGCACTTACACAGGATGGCGTAACGAGCATTAAATCCGCACCGATATTTAATTTGCTTGCAACGTTTTGCGTGAAGGAGGTAAGAATGCCGCAATGGAACAATAAGGGAAAACGCGCATGCTGATTAAAACATTCAATTAAACTGATAACGTCACACAAAAAATGAACGCGCTGTGTGCGCTGCATTGTTTATTTAAATTAAGAATATGCATGTCACGCTTCCTTCATGTTTTATAGTTACAAGAATACGATAAGTTTATAAACTATATGGTCCATATTTATAAGAGACGATATATTTTACATGTTACTCGACAAATAATATGCAGAGTGGCGTAGAATAGAAATAACAAATTGACAAGAAAAGGATATTTCAGATTTTATTTATTAATGGACACTTTAATTAGTTTCTTCTGTATACATCTCTGGTTATAGTTCGTAAACATAACTTTGTTTTGTTTGTTAGGTTATATAGTAATAATCTCAATAAATGTTCAGAAGGGTGACCATCAACTTCAATTCACTATTCAATTCATTTAATGAAAGATTCGTGGTGACACTGACGTAGATGTTGATACTTTAACAACCATTTCTAATCCATTTGATAATGTTTTTCTGGTATATTGATAAATATCTGCCAAAATTGAAATCGAATTAAAATCATCTGAAATTGAAATTTTTAACTAAAATCTTACGGGACAACTGATGATAATTGAAATATTGCGACTATCATGGTCACTTGCAGAAGTAGAATAATTGATAAGCCAAGAATCATTGTTTTGATAAAATCAGTATCGAAATCACAACATATTCTTCGATCACAACTATTAATAATGATATTGACGTCTAAGAATTAAAATTCTGTTTGACAGCTGTCAATGCCACTATATGGTCACCTTGTAAAAGAAATATCCCTTTTTATAGTTTATCGTTATTGCAAGGTCGTATTTCTATATACAGTGTTTTCAGTAAGTTCGGAAACACCCGTTTATTTTGAAAACGATGCCTTAATTAAAAATTCTGAACACGTAGGTCGATATTATTTTTTTAAATGCATCTGATGGTGATATGCACTTTGTACTTGAAAGTGTCCATCATGGTCTGCCGATGGTCAACTTCGTTTTTTTAAATGGAACCCTTCACTTTTTAATTGAAATTCGGAAAGATCGCAACATTTTACGTCTATAGTAGGATTTTTTGACTCTGGCGGGTTGCCCCGCTGTGAGGCCATAAAAAGGGGCTGGTTCGGTGTAATACGTTGTATCCTTTTCTCTCTTTATCAACGCACGCTGAAAGAGAG